>NDFG01000858.1:60301-130683 GCA_002167245.1 Sporophila hypoxantha | reverse complement strand
GYAAAKRRCCCKYYAAAWWAWWMRTMGGGGGTGGGKTGGTGAATTACAGGCCAGGTTTWGAGAAGAACTCYCCATGGAAGAACTTCTCAGYYGCATGGTCATCGTGGSATGCTGCTCCTCCCAAGAGCCTGGGAGGGATTTGGAGTAAGGCCATGCAGAGTGAGGGCTGCAGGAACCTGCCCAGGGTCTGTTAGTGCATCCTCCACCCTGAGCTGGGTCAAACTGCAGCTTATCAGAGACTTTTATCAGCCTAAACTGATGTGTTGCAGCAGAAGCAGATGTGTCCTCTCACTGGAATGGCTTTGTGCAGAGTGATGACAGGAGTGGCAACCATAATCACCTCAGGATTATTTTATTTTCCTTCATTTTCTCCTCTCTGTTGCTTTAAACAGCAAAGTTTTATTTGCCAAGCTTGCTGGGGAAAATGCTCTCATGTTGGATCAGCAAGGGGACACATCAGAACAGGCTGGATGAGGGGAATGGGCCACAATCCATCAAGCCCAAATCTCTTCCTAATTTTTGGGAGGCCAGATTTTATCATCTAGCACCAAAAAGAACATTAAATATATTGCAGTGAGACCAGACCCAACCAGGACACCATGGCATTTGGGGAACTCAGCTTTTCCAGCACTAAGTGGGGCTGGATTTGGATGTGAGACAATAACAGGGCGGTCAATTAAAGGAAGTTTTGTTAATTTTTGKTTCTCTTTAATTGTGTTCTGCCTACACTATGGGCAGCTGTCCAGGGTATCCAGACATGGGATAGTCAGTCCCATTTAGACAGTCAAAAGTTATTTGCATAAACCTCAGCTATCCACTGAAATTCCCTRTCCAAGTCAAGGAGAAGCACATTCAACTGCTCCACCAACAGTTAATTCCAAGCTGCAAAAACAACTGGAAACCAGCAGCTGAAAAATAAAATTGTTTCATCTCCCATTTTAAACAGCAAAAGTGAATTTTYAGAGAATGACTCCTGTTTATTTGAAACCCTCAAGGGACACAGAACAATTCATTTCAGTCACTAACTTCATCACAGATTGACGCTGGAGATTTGCTCAGTGAATTGCTTAGCYCTAAACTGAAAAGTTTGTTGAAAAGTTTATTGCATAAGGTACCCAAGGTCCTCGGTTATTTGATGTATCTTAAAGGAATTGTAAATGCTCTTTTGCATTTGTCAGTTTAACAGAAATTCCCTCTACAAGCAAAGAGTGATTTCCACCAATAAAGCCTAAATTAGTTTTATTCATCATTACCAAGGACGACTCCAGAGATGCATAAATTAGAGATCAAAATAGAGAGGTCTCAGGCTATAAAATTCCTTCCACAAATATGTTCAGAGTGTGCCAGCCTGGTTAGAAAACACAGCTGAAAGGCAAGAGTGGGCTGTAAATCTCCAAGTTTTACAATGAGGAGAATCAGCCCTGCTTAAGGGATATAGCTATGAATTGTAAATGAAAAACATGATAAAAATCAAATCATTCAAATTATMACTTTCTCCTTCTGTATTTTAAGTCATGATTAAAATTCATAATTTAAGCCACATCAATTTAAATCAAAGCACCCTSCCATAAAATGAGGTTTTGAACCCTTTGTGAAGCTTTAATGAGAAAAAAAGATCATTCTCCTGTTGAATGTGGTTAATYGGGATTTATTTGTGCCATTTGTGGGCAGGAACTGTCTTAGAAGCCCACAAAATCACATGGACTGAGAGCCTTGAGGGCTTTTTTTAGCCAGCTGGGAAAATTTTAAGGAAACAAAATAATTGTCTATAATAYGGTGTTGCATTAATCTCTAAATTTTCATTTTCCGCAGCATTCCGTGTACTGTACAGGACAGGAAAATTTATTCTTTATGTCAAAGAGATCAGCATCTCTCCTTGCCTTTTTGGTATGGGAATGACCCTGAGCCTTGGGAAAGTGGAGGTGATGGGGAGATTAACTCCTGCACACTTGAAATTTGGGCTCAAGGCTGTGAATTTTGCTCTCTGGCTTCACAGCTGACATGATGCCCTGTCCTATTTTGTTTATCTTTTGTCCTGGCTGTCTCTCAGTTGGATCAGGATTTCTGGGAGCCCCAGAATTGCTGGTTCCTCCCATTTGCAGCAAAGGTATCACAGCTTTTCTTGGATTTTTGGGGTGTTTATGGCAATGCTGTGATTTGGTATAAATTTAATGCCCTTAGAATGAGGCAGTGGAGAGCACAAACATTTCTTGGCATTTGTCAAACCAGATCAGGGTGCTGATCCATCTGAAAATGAGACCAATGTTAGAAGGAAAAAGCCAACAAAAAAGAAAATAAAACAGGAGGAGGCTGTTTTCTGCTTTTACAGCGTGTTGCTACTTTCTCCGCTTTGCCAAGAGAAACCCACAGGAACAAATTCTTGTTTGTTTATTGTTGTATTTATTCCTTCAGGCTCCAAAACCGAACCAGGTCGCCAGCAGAGAGTGATGGCTGCAAAAAATGCATGATGAGAATACTGATTTGGAGTTCTGCAACCACAACCTGCTTTGAGGCTGCTRCTTATCAACTGACTCAGTACGTGGTAAAAAACTTGCTTCCCTTACCTGTGCTTTAAACATTTCTTCTGTTGCTGATTAATTAGAAGTGTCCAACGAGGACAAATTTATTGCTTATTTAATGTGGATATAGACACATATTGATATAGATTAGATACATCTTGAGGACCTTGGTTACTTGATGTTGTTCCAGTACAACCACTGCTAACCAGATCCGTGCTGGCACAGAGCATCTCTTAAATTACTCTGCTTTTTCTCACAGTCAGGGCTCACAGCATTTTGATAAGCAGCACATAATAGTCACCCTGAGAGCTCTCCACTTTCCACAGCCTGCAGCAGTATCATTTAAACTTTTCTCTTTTTTCCCCCCCATTTGCCTACGTGGTGGAATGTCTTATCTTGCCCTCCTGCCTTTAGACTCCAGGGAGGAGGGGGAAAATAAAAAAAGTGGTCTTTGCTATTAGGTTTCAAAGAAGCACTTTCTCAAACAGAGTTTCTCCAAGCCTTTCTGAAGAGCCTTTCAAGTCCCCTTTGTCCAAGTTAGAAATTGGGTATTTTTCTCTTTGCCTGRATCCAGCAGAAGCCACTTAGAATAAAAGTTTAACAAGGCTGTCTCCTCATTTCTCTACAATAGATCTAATATATATTTAAGGATTAGGGCTTAATTTCTAAGCCAATTTRTACTTTCTCCTCCAGTTAAGTTTGCCAAAATCAATTAAGGCTGAGAGAGAAAATTTCAGCCTTTTCCATTAATAACTGAGGCCTTATTCTTCCACTGCAAAATGACCTTCCTTCCCCTTTCACCACCCTCATCAGCCATGTGGCCTAAGACCAAAGCTCCCTGCACACACAGCCTGTGAAACAGAGAAAAAGCCACTGGATTAATCCAATTTTATTCAGGATGATAAGAATATGAACCAGACCTCAAAGCAACATCTAAAATGGGACRGACTCAGAAAGAAAAAAATTACCTTTTCAGTTTTGGAGGAGCTTTTAACTCAGATCCCATCTCTGCCTATTTCTAAGGATCTGTCCTGCACCTGACAACAGGCACAGATTTGGTATTTAAACCTAAGGACCATATTCTTCTTATTTGCCTGTTCATTTTGCAGCCTTTAGGGTGCACTCCTGACCCACCAGCAAGAAGTTAGTCCAAATCCCAAACCAAATTTTTTATGTTCTTGAGCAGATACAGAGAGTGTTACACAACATAAGTGTTTCCAGGGGCAGGTCCTGGATATTTTTTGTGCAACATCAGACCGTGCTGGGGAGCATTTATGGAAACAAGCATCTCTAGTGGACAAATCATCCCAAGACCCATCTGAATTGCCTTCAGAAGGCACAGCTGGATTCAAGGATAACTCAGCTTCAACCTTGAACACCTTAGTTAAATATCTGAACCTCCATGGCCTTACCTTGGGTCCCTCAGTGCGAGGAGAAGGCAGAAGAATCACATGTGACTCCAATTTTCCCTTCCTCCTCAAGTCCAGTCATCCCAGTTTGCCCAAACTGGAACCCATCCCRTTCCTGCTGCCACCCAGCCCCAAGACATAGAACCTTGGATGTTACTCKCAAGTGGAGCCTTGCTGAAAGCCAAATCTCAGCCTGGCCTGTTCCCTTCCCTCTGCTGCTCATTTTGGATGCACATCCAAAAGCAGGGGTTCCAGCAGCGCTGGAATTCCCATTGCCCAAAAGAAAGGTTCACTCCTGTTCCTTCCCCCTCCTGCTCTCTGCTGGGTGCTGAGACACCACACTGAGTCGATTTTAATAAGTTGTTTGAATTCTCCCTGTGTCCTTGRAATGCTTTGTCACCAAAGTGTCACCGGTGTCTGCTGAGAGCGCCTGGCCCGCGGCCAAGCCAGGCGTGAGACACACGTTATTTACGGGGCAGAAAAGGTGCCTGCAGCATGCAGAGCTGCAGGAATGCAAAGYTTTGCTAAACAGGCACATCTGGTGGTGAGAAAAATTCCATCAGCAAGACCTGGGACCCAACAGGCAGATGAGTAACGAAGGATGTTGGTGCTTTTGGAGTTTGAGCGGCTTCGCTTTGATGCGTCAGGTTTGAGCTTTCAGGGGYGAAATGATGCCTCAGGTTTGYGCTTTTYTATTTTTCACATTCTGTGCTGCTTTAGTGTGTGGGTCTGAGCTTCACATTCAGTGTTGGTGAGCTCTGTGCACAGAGCAGGGAGACAAAACAATRCCTGCTCCAGCTGGGCACCAAGGACAAATGACCCAAATCTCAGCCCAYGAGCACAAACACCGTGGGCTGCAGAGAGAAAAACAAGCAGGGTGGGACTGCAGGGGCTAAAGCTGGAATGGGACAATGAAGTGCAAGATGCAAATGGAGCAGAACTGATCCCAGGGAGAGACCCCGGGAGCGCTCGTGCATTTTGGGGCCATTTTGGTTCATCTTGGGTGCAGCCCTGGCTGGGCTCTTGTGCTGCCCAAGGTGCATCCATGGAGGAGATCCTTTCCATAACTCTCTGCTTTATCCTTTAGTTCTGRCRAGRCTCTGRTCTAGSTCAGCCTTCWCAAGGCATCAATTTCACCTCTTGAAGGAGAGAGGGGTTTTTTTCTCTTTAGGGTATCTGGCATTTTCTGGTTCCCAATGGATTTCAGCAACATTCAGTGCCAAATGCTGGCTCTAAGACACACAACAGCTCAAATTAAGTGTATATGGGCATGTGACCCTCAAAAAGTCATCCCAAATAAGCCACCACAGAACTCTACACTCTCTAAGGTCATGAAAGGTACTATTAGCATTTTCCAAGATTTCCACCAATAATCACTATTTCCAGCATTATTTGCAATTCAAAGCCAGCAGGTAACTTGAAACAGGTTTAGTCATCTTTGAAGGCACCTCAGCTTTACTGTGAGGGTGCTGATGCCCTGGCACAGAGAAGCTGTGGCTGCCCCTGGATCCCTGGGAGTGTCCAAGGCCAGGCTGGATGGGGATTGGAGCACCCTGGGACAGTGGAAGGTGTCCCTGCCCATGGAATCATGGAATCATTAGTAGGAAAAGACCTCCAGGAGCATTAAGTCCATTAAGTCATTAAGCTAACGCTAGGTCCTCCACTYAACCATGTCCCTAAGCACCACATTTACACTTTTGAACAGTTCTTGATGCTATTTGTACCACAGCAGCCCCAGCTGAGAGAATCRCCCCTGTCCCTGACCACTCACTGCACAGTCTGGGCAACAAACACTTAAAAAATAGAGAGAGGAACTCCACCACAGCCAGTTCTTTAAACAGCACTTCACCTCTTCAGTTTATAGCTGAAWAAAAATCTTATATGATTTTTGTACAATAACAAGGAAGATTATCTATTTCTCCCCAGCTCTATCTTAGACAAGGCTTTTTAGAATAAAAATTAACATCTTTTTGGATAAAAATTAGCATATTTTTGGATAAAAATTAGCATCTTTTTGAGCACCTCTGGAGCTGTGATATGAGCACAGCACATCCCTCCTGCCTGTTTGCAGTGGATCTGTGTATTGCTCAAGGATCCCCAGAGCAAAACACTGCAAGGCTTCAGCCCAGCACAACAACAAATATATAATTAGAGCACTTAAAATCCAATGAAGCTCAGAAAAAACTGTCCCCAAACAACAAAGCACTGGAGGAAGCACCCTTACTCTGGGGGGTGGGACACTATATCCCACCAGGCAGTTCAGGGAAGAAAATAAGGATAAAAAAAAAAAAAGAAAAGTGTCAAACAGAAAGGTTTTTGGGGGAGATGGGTGCCACATCCCCAAAGGAGCTGCAAGACCCAAATGGAGAATCAAGSTGGCCTCACAAAGTGCAAGTGAAACACTTCATGGATTTGTTTGGCAATTGCCAGCCTAAAGGAACTGCTCTCTGCAACGTGGAGTATTTGGCAAAGCCCTGGGGGTGGCAAAGGACTGAGCACAGGTAGCTGGAGAACAAGAAATGCCAGATGACTTTGTGTGTGCGTTGCTTAGAGAGTGGGAAYAGAGAGAGAGAAAAAAAAAAGAAAAAAAAAAAAGCAGCAAGGTTTGCTCAGGATCTCTGTGTGAAGGAAAGGGCAGGCATTGCAAGAATTCAGAAACAACATCCTTAGGTGGAGATGGGCCAGTAGTGGAAGGGGCTGAGCACGTAAACAGGCTGAGGAGCAGGAAGCTGCCAGGAGCGTGTGAAAGCTCTGCAGAGGCTGCTGAGATTTCACATGCCTGCACACGGGGAGCGGACCCAACCGGGCCACCCGGATTCCTGCAGGGCCCAAACCCTCTGCTGCTGCTCTGGGCAGAGCTGGGGGAGGCTCCTGGTGGTGCAGGGGTGGTGTCAGGCTGGGAACAGCACGGGAGGTCAGGTGCGTGCTCAGGCTCACAACCTGCACATTTCTAAGTGTCACTACTCAGCAGTGGGGAGGGAGGAGTTCCCGCACATCCTCAGGTGGGTTTGCTACAGGCATCATCCTGCCTGGAGCACCTGGAGATGAAGCTGCTGAAGGCACCTGAGCTTGGGGTTTGAGCCCCTCTAGCACGGGCAGATGCTACAGCAGGACCTTGTCACAGAGATATTTTCTGAAAAATCCTTTCCTTGGGATTTTTCCTCCTGAGAAGCTGAGAGGCCTCAGGAACAAAATGTAAACATTGATTATCTGCTGCTGTGGAATGCAACAGGTGCATCTGGGATTGGTCTCATGTGGTTGTTTCTAATTAATGGCCAATCACAGTCAGCTGGCTCACACTCTCTGAGCCACAAGCCTTTGTTATCATTCCTTCTTATTCTATTCTTAGCTAGCCTTCTGAGGAAATCCTTTCTTCTATTCTTTTAGCATAGTTTTAGTATAACATATATCATAAAATAATAAATCAGCCTTCTGAAACATGGAGTCAGATCCTCATCTCTTCCCTCATCCTCAGACCCCTGTGAACACGGTCACAGGACCTCACTCCACCCTGTAAGGATAAAACCCCACTCACTCCATCCCTGGCTCTYCAGGGCTTCAGGGGGCTCTGGGTGGAATTTAAAGGTGGAATTTAAAGGTAGAATTTAAAGGTGTTTTTTGCCTAATTTGCTGCATCTCTTGTACACACTGGCTGTTCTAATARCCAGGGAGCAACATAAAAGCATCTCTCAGGAGCTTATTGCAAAATTTAAGAGTAGCAATGAACGGCAGAAAACACTGTTTTGAATTATTTAATCAATTAATTTTTGAGAAAGATGTAATAGCATCACTTCAGAGTGTTTTAGAAACAGGTCCCCACTCCTATTACACGCCTGTTTTGTCCCTATCCCTATGATATGTATTTATCACCTCATTTTGGAAAACAGAACAAAACCTTCTGAGAAGGCACAGCTAAACTCAGCTAAATTCTGGCCAGCACAAGAAAAATTGCATGAACAGCTCCTACTTTATGCCAGTAGTAATGATGTCAGGGCTTCCTGAGTCTTAATGGGGAGAGAAATCTCTTTTCAAGCCCATGTTGGCACCTGGGACAGATGGGGGTTTACACCTGCCTGGCCACCAAACCCTGTGAGTCCGAAGAGGAACAGGAGAAAACAAGGAGCAGGCAGAGATTCCAGCCAGACCTCTGGGAATTCACCCCAGAGTTAAACCCCCAGGGCCCTGCCTCCACTTGTGCGCTTTACCAGTGGTCTGGTGGATCCTTGGGAACACAGCAAAGGGACCACCCAGAGCAGCATCACAGATACAGGGGCAAAATTTAGGGTACCTAAACCCCAACAGCTCCTCTCTGCTCTCASTGAGCAATAAAACCTCCAGGATAATGGGGCACAGCCAGAGGGATGGATCCTCACTGTCTCTAAATTACCTCCCCCAAAAAACACCCCAGAGCTCATGCTGGTGGGCTTAGACCTTTCAGAAGGGCAGATAGGGAGACAAAATACATGGTTTGTATGGAAAACAATACCCAAAGTGCTACCCCAGCCTCCCTGCAAACGCTGGGAGCAGATATTTCCAGCCACCAGCATGAATGATCACCCTCCTCACAAGCCTTCAGAGCGACTCCCAGGAATTAAATCAGTATATTGCACGGTTCCAGTTCCTTTCATCCAGGAATCTTCAAGTGATTTACAAACAATCCTTTAATTAAGCCTCCCAAACAGCCCCCGGGGTGGTGTTACTGTGTCTGTGCAGGGAATCCAAGGCTTTGCAGGACTAAAATGGCAAAAACCTTGCAAAAGTCGTATCAAAGTTCCTCCCAGACAAAATATCCTAGAAGAGTCTCTTGGTTTGATGCTGATTCTAAAACCCTCTGGTTGAACATTTTTTTTTCTCCTCCTGCCCGMGTCAGGATTAGTATTCAATGGGTAAAATGTTTGTTTTTTAAATGCACACCTCTGACAGCTCATCCACAAACACGAACTCCCAGTACCAGGGAACTCTCAGTGCTGGGGAGGTAGCCTGGGAATTCAGCTTTGGGAATAATGAAAAGCAGTGTTTTGGCAACAAGGGTTTCAAACCCATCAATCTGTGCCTTGCTTGATCTCTGGTAAAAACCCTTCCTGCCCTTTTTTGCCCCCAGGACAGGTTTGAGCTGTGGCTCTTTTGGATCCCCTGAGAATAAAAAGTAATTTTTGTCTCTTCCTGATGCAATTTTGGTGGGAATACAAGATGCAATGTGGAGAAAGAATAAATAAAATAAAATAAAATATCCCATGAAGATGCTGTAATGGGTAACTCTGAGCCTCTCTCCAGCTGGTGGAATTTAAAGATGTTTTTTACCTAATGCTGTATTTGCTGCATCTCTTGCACACACTGGCTGTGCCTTGTCAAAAGCTGATTTTCTTCTGATTTAAGCAAGGATATAAAGAGGAATCTCTGCAGAATCAGGGGARTGGGATGTACAAGCCTGGAAGTCAGTGTTCCTAAGGAAATTGCTGTARCCCAGAGAGCTGCTTTGAAAAACTTCATCAACCTTGGGCTGGTTCTGCTCTGCCCCACACACAGAAGTTGTCACCTTCCAAAAACCAGCCCTGAAATCCCCAACTCTCATTTCACATCCAATTTAAACACAGCAAATCATGCAGGCTCCATCRCAGTCGTTATTTCCTAAGACACCCAAAATATTACAGCTTCACTTACAAACCCAACTTCTTATCATCTAAGGAGGAAGGGGAAAAAAAGATGAATTTTAGGCTTTGAGGAACTCAGATGACCACAGCAGATTCCAGTTAAGCACTGCTGGGATTCTCAACCCAAACACTCAGCAAACAGGGATGTCTATCTTGGCCCCTAAGGAAGAAAATCCAGGTTCCAATACCCAGGGAGCAACATAAAAGCATCTCTCAGGAGCTTATTGCAAAATTTAAGAGCAGCAAGGAATGGCAGAAAACACTGTTTTGAATTATTTAATCAATTAATTTTTGAGAAAGATGTAATAGGATCACTTCAGAGTGTTATAGAAACAGGTCCACACACTACCAGCCTGTTTTGTCCCAATCCCAGTGTATTTATCACCTCATTTTGGAAAACAGAACAAAACCTTCTGAGAAGGCAYAGTCAGCTAAACTCAGCTAAATTCTGGCCAGCACAAGAAAAATTGCATGAACAGCTCCTACTTTATGCCAGTAGTAATGATGCTCAGGGCTTCCTGAGTCTTAATGGGGAGAGAAATCTCTTTTCAAGCCCATGTTGGCACCAGGGACAGATGGGGGTTTACACCTGCCTGGCCACCAAACCCTGTGAGTCCGAAGAGGAACAGGAGAAAACAAGGAGCAGGCAGAGATTCCAGCCAGACCTCTGGGAATTCACCCCAGAGTTAAARCCCCAGGGCCCTGCCTCCACTTGTGCTTTCACCTCCGGAGCATCCCCCAGCTTTTGTTACCTTGAATAAAAGCACATTCAGCTCTGCAGAGGCTCTTCTGGGAGCCGTGAGTTGGAGCAGGATTTTATTATTTTATTATTTTATTTTATTTTTCACTTTATTTCATTTTATTATTTTACTTAATTTTATTATTTTATTTTATTTTTTATTTAATTTCATTACTTTTTTATTTTATTATTTTATGTTATTTTTGCACCTCCCTTGCTTTGCCTGATTACAAGGAAGAAATGCCCCACTCCTCCCTACCCTTATTCACTCTGGAAAGCATCACTGCCTTTCCTTTCCCTGCTACTTTTCCATGTGGTTTATGGCCACTTATCCACCAAAACACCTCACCAGAGCACCACAACTCCCACTCCATCACCCCGAGCCTCACCCCGAACCCCAACACTACCGCAGCACCCCAGGAGCTGTTTCCACTCCCAAACCTCCCCAAGAATCCCCAGTTCCACCTTTTCCCAAACTCCACCARCAACTCCCACCCGGGAATCGCTGGCTCCAGCAGCATTCCCCACTCCTCTCCGCGCCATCTCCGCCTCCCGTTCCGCGGGCGCAGCACCTGGACCGCTGCACGAACAGCCCGAAAATCCCCCCCGGCTCGATGGGACTCCAAAGCGGGATGGGAAGCTCGGCTCTCCCCAGCCCCGGAGCCCCCGAACGGGATACGGGATACGGGAGGGCAGAGCTGGAGCTCATCCCTCCGCAGAACCGAGCAGCACTGCGGCTCGAGTTGCGCTGGCTGTGCCGCGGCTGCCGATAAGAGCCGCGATAAAGCCGCATTCGGGCGGCGGGTGCGCGCCCCGCGTCCCCCGGCTGCTTTTCCGCCAAACTCGCCAATAGTAACGGGAAAAGCGGAGCGCGGCGAGAAGGCGAGGGATGCTTGAAGCGGGGGAGAAGGCACGGGCAGCGGAGGGGCGGCACTCACCGAGCAGCAGCAGCGGCAGCAGCAGCCCCGCAGCCCGCATGGTGCCTCGGCGCGGCCGTCCCGGCGCGGCTCCCGGCGCTCTCTCCCGGCGGGGCGGGCGGGCGATGCCCTCCCTCCCCGCCGTCCCCCGTCCCAGGCCCGGCTCCCGGCCGCCCGCCCCCCCTTCTGCCGCCGCCGGGGGAGGCGCAGGACGCCCCGGACCGCCCCGCCTCCGCCCCGGCGCGGGGGGAGAGAGCGCCGGGACGGGGATGGGATGGAATGATAGGGAATGGGATGGGGATGGCAGGGGATGGGATGGATCGCTTGAATTGGTAGAGGATGGGGATGGGATGGGGTTTGCCTCGAGCATGAGCTTTAAGAGTGGGGATGGGGATGGGGATGGGGATGGGGATGGGGATGGGATGGAGTGGGCAGTGAGGAGCAGGGGATGCGCCTGTGGAGGGGATGGGGGAGATTTTGTTGGGATGGGAGGTCTGGGGAAATTTGGGCTTCTCAACTTCACGGAGGAATTTGGGGGGTTTCATRGGAGATGGGAGATTGGAGAGGGTTTAAAGGGCTCATTGGGATYGGGATCTGGGGGAGATCTGGACTTCTCAACATCATGAAGGGATTTGCGTGTTTTGTTGGAGTTGGGATGTTGGAGAGGGTTTAAGGGATTTGTTAGGATGGAGGTATGGGAGGGGGGATTTGGGGTTCTCAACTTCATGGAGGGATTTGTGGGGTTTTGTTGGAGCTGGGAGGTTGGAGAGAGTTTAAGGGGTTTGTTAGGGTGGCTGTATGGAAGATGGGGTTTGGGGCTTTCAACTTCATGGAGGGATTTGGTTATTTCATTAGAGTTGGGAGGCTGGAGAGAATTTAGGGGTTTCATTGYAATTGGGAGGTTGGGCTTAGGGGTTCTTTAGGATAAGGGTGTAGGGGATTTGGGGTTCTCAACTGCATGGAGGAATTTGAGAGTTRTGTAGGGGTTGGAAGTTTGGAGAAGGTTTAGGGGTTTTTATTGGTATTTGGGGTTCCCAACWGCATGGAGGGATTTTGGGGGTTTTGTTTGAGTTTGGGAGGTTGAAAAGGGGTTTAGGGGTTTAGTTGGAGAGGGGCTTTAGGGGCATTTGGGTGTTTCTTTGGAGTTAGGAGGTTGGAGAGGGTTGAGGGGTTTTGTTAGGATTGGGATTTGGGGTTGGCAACTGCATGGGGAAGTTTGAGGATTTCACTGGGATGGGGATGTGGGGTTGGAATTTGGGGTTCTCAACTGCATGGGGGGGATTCAGGGGTTTTGGTAGAGTTGGGGAGGATTTTGGGCTTTCATTGAGGTGGGGATTTGTGGAAATCTGGGGAGGGGATTTGGGATTCTCAACTACCAGGGGAGATTTGGGGCTTACATTCAATTTAGGACTGGATTTGGGATGGGGGCTTGGGAGGTGGTGGGATTCCTGCCTGCATGGAGGGAGRTTGGAATATTCATCAGGATGAAGACTTTTGAAAAATTTGGGTTTTTTTTGTCAGGGTGGGCCATTTGAGGGGGGATTTGTCATTCCCATCTGGGGGGGGGGGTTGGGTTTTCATTGGGTTTGGGATGTTGGGGAGGATTTGGGGTTTTTATTGGAATGAGACGAGTGAGGATGATTTGGTATTTCAATAGACATAGGAGTGATTGTGGGAGCTGAGGGTGGATTTTGGGTTTTTATCATGGTGAAAACCTGTGGGAGATTGGGAGTTTTAATCTGGATGGTGGTTTGTAAATTGATTTTGGATTCCCATCCACATGAACAAGGATTTAGGATTTTTGTTTGGATGCTGAGTGGGGATCTCTTTGGGATTCCTACCTGCATGGCAAAAARGTGTGGGTTTTATCAGGATGAGCACATGGGGGTGGATTTGGGATTTTCATCTGGATGGGGGTTTGGGGTTTGATTTCAGATTCACATCCAGGTGTGGGCTACTTGAGGATTTTCATCCATATTGGGTTTATTTGGGGATTCTCAGCAGGCCTGGGGGTTTATTTGGAGTTTTCATCTGGAGGTGGGATTAATTTGGSATCACCTTTTGCACACAAACACTGACWRCTCCTCTTCCCCCCAGAGAYTGTGCATTTTCACAGGATGTTTTCTGGGAAAAAWTTCCACCTCTTTGAGAATGTCTCAAAGGAAGCCATGCACCCAAAGCATGAAGGACAAAATTATGATCAAACCTTGGCATAGCTTTSTGTTGAGGCACTGAAAGTTGTTTTGTGGTGCTCAGGCAAGGAGTGCTCACTGCAGCTGGGAGGAGACTGAAAATAAGCTCAGGGCTTTGCACTGAATCCTRCTCTTGGCTCTGCTGGATCCAGCCAAGCCAGGAACCTTCCCAGCCTGGACCCAGAGGGGGTAAAGACAACCTTCACTCCAAAAAGGACTTTTCAAACATGGTTCTCCTCATCCCTTCAGTTAAAGGTGGACTTTATTCTTGTTGCAAAGTCACCTTCAGAAGATGAGGACATGSTTGGGTTTGCTGGCTCTGCCCTCCCTGCTTTGCATGTTGTCCCCAGAAAATGTTTCTTGTCCTGATTTAACTGCTGGGTCYGGTAATAAAATTTTTTAACACAAAAAGAGAAAAGAAATATAAAAATATAAAGTTAAATATCTTCACAAACTCAAAAAATGTGATTTACAACTTAAAAAAATAAAATTAAAAATTAAAAAAATTAAATTAATATAAAAACAAAATACACAAGCATTAAACAAAAAAAATCATAAACTTATATTTATGATTATGAGAGACTTTCCAGGTGCCTCAGCCCAGCCTCACTATGCCCTACACAGCARCCAAAACTGTGAAACTTGAGTTGCAATAAATGAATAAAAGTGTTGGTACACATTATTGATCCTGCCAGTATCAGAGAGGCAGTTCCTTCTCCCCATGAGGAGTATTTTTAATAACAGATCCCACTCACAAACAGATCCCATTCACAAACAGATCCCATTCTCCCCATGAGGAGTATTTTTAATAACAGATCCCACTCACACACACTGTCTCCCAATATTTGGTGTTGACTGCAAGCCAAGACAGCCCAGGGAAAAACCTGGGCTGCTTCAGTAGAACTGAGATTCTGGGATAGGGAGGAGGGAGGCAATGCTGAGCTCCTCAAACTCTCTGTTTAAGGCACCAGTGCCCATAAAACACTGCAAAYATATCCTGTGGCTCATTGCCTGGGAGATGGGGCTTTCCCCAAGTGTGCTGGGTCTCCTCTCTAACTGAGGGCTGTGGGAATAKCAGATAAGAACAGAGCTCCCTTGGCAGCAACCTAAGGAAAACAGAACAGAACAGTCTGAAATCCACTTAAAAGTCAGGCTGGATTTGGTTTTATTGTGTGATGCTTGTAACCAATGAGAGTTAGGAGAAAAATTCTGTCTGGTTGCTCCCATCAGCAGATTTAGGCTGTGCTGGTCCTTTGGCCTGGGGCAAAGACAAGGGAGCCTCACTCCTTGAGCTTCTGGGTCCCTCTAGATTGCTGGTTTGGGATGTAGGTTTTCTCTTAATTATCACAAAAGGCAGCCTGGCACTCACACAGGGAGTTTTGTGASTTCTCAGCACACTTGTTGAACATAACTCTCTTGTTCCCTCAAACCTTGTCTGCTGGCAATTACCACGGTGGCTGAAACAACAGCATGGCCTCCACTTCTTGGAAACAGGGATTCATCCAGAAACATGGAGCTGAGCCTTCTTTTGCAGGAGGGCAGCAGGAAGGTCTCCCACCATTCCTGCTGCTTTGCAGGGTACAGGTGCCTTCCCCCAAACCTGCCTCTGCTGGAAAGGGGATAGTTACTGAGGGTGTCAGATCAAGGCTGTGAATCATGAGCAGCTGATGGCAAAAAGAAAGGGATATTTAGCCTGACTGCTTCAAAAGCTGGGTGTCTGATAAAGTACATCCCAACCATCAGCTGGGGGAAAGGTCAGGAAAAAAACCACAAATTTGGGAAACTGGGCACTTTCTAGGGGTGTCAAAAAGGCATTGTCAGTCTTTGTCATCCCAAGACATGCAGCATTGCTAACTGGGAGCTTTTTCACCAGTAGCCCACCTCTGGAGGTTTTCCTAAATACCAAAACCACAGAGCCAGGAAATTATGTAGAGGCTTTTGCTTTCAACTCCAAACATGAATGTCTCAGAGGTGAAGGGAAACCCTTTGGAGAATGGCCTGCACATCTGTCTGAGAAGCAGGAGCCAAAAATAAGAATTTACTTTAAAATGTATTATTGACATTATGATTATTTAAAATCTCARGGGCTTAAGTGAGTCAAGTGTGTTRTTTAACTCTGACATTGATGTGGCTGCACACAGGTTCACATTTACCTAGGTCTGTGTGTTCCAGCCAAATATTTATGTAAGGCTCTGAAAGAAGAGCACAGGGAGTCAGTGGTTTCAAGGTATGCAAGTCAGCTGGGCTGAAACCCTCTCAGGAGGAGGAGGACTCCACATGACACAAGATTTCCTTGTTGGGGAAACCTCAAAATGTTTTTGTGATTCCCCAAAGGATACAAACACCCCATTTGTTCTGAAGCTTAGAAGCAAAGTAGACAAAGGAGAGGAAAACATAAAGTAGGAGGTGCTCTTGTGCTGGGATTAATTCCCTAAAACAGTTTTGGATTAATTCCCTAAGACAGTTTTATCTTTTCTGCACCTTGTAATTCCTTCTTGGCTGCGTTCAGATTTGTCACAACGTTTGACCGARGTCTCCAGGCAGCCTGGCAATATTTACCCTGGCAATATTTACCTCTTCTCACAGAAAATGACCGAGGGAAGCCTGCACAGCTTGAAAATCCTCMGGCTGAGATCCAGCTTGGGATCATTTACCTTGCCAGTAATCCGATTTTACTGAATGTCGTCACCTATCTCCTTGTGAGKCCGGGCACGAAGTAATAACATTTGGAATTCAGATTTGGGGTTGAGATGGGGAGGAGGAAGGGTTGATACCTCTGATGTGAGTAACAGTGTGAGCAACAGCCTGTGGACTCCTGGGTTGAAGATCACCAGAGGCTATTTCAGGAAGGAAAGCAAAAAAAAAAAAACCCACCAAAGCCAAACTACCCTCCTTTCACCAYGTGACAAAAATACCTGTGGTCTGATGTTTGTATTTGTATTTCAGAAGATGGGGAGTCAGAAGTGTCACGTGGGAGTCTGTTCCTTAGCCTGGATCTGACCCAGAAGAAGGAAACAAAATGCAGCTTGCCTCAGGAGCAGGAATTGTCTTGAGAAAGCCAAGAACAGCCCAGGATACTGCTCACAATGCCAGCTGTCTTTTCCTGAACTTCTGTGAGTGAAGAAGCAAAAATCCTATTGGTATTAGACAAAGATTTATAAAATCCAGGTTCAGCCCTCAGTTCTGAAATAATCACCTGATCTCAGCTGTGATTTATTTTGAAGWCTTCTGTTCTTCCACTTTTCTCTGCACTTGATCACTCAAACAGGTGCAATTTCTGATTCTCTTGGGTTTCACTTCCCAAAAGAAAAAGTGAGGACTCATTTTCAGTAAGCTGTCGACGTTCCTGCTAGGGAATCTCCTGCAGTGTTTGACCACACCTTTGGTAAAGAAATGCTRCCTCYTGTRCAGTCTGAGCCTCTCCTGGCACAGTTTTGAACCATTCCAACACCTCCTGTCCCTGGATATCAGGGAATAGAGCTCAGCACCTCCCTCTCCACTTCCCCTCCTCAGGAAGGTGCGGGGAGCAATTCAGACAACTCTTTTTCCAAGGCCACAGTGAATGGATGACTCCTGCTCCAAAATCCCTCCCCACAAACTCCTGCAGAGGTCTGTGGGCTGTGAAGGACCTGTGGAAGACCTCTGAAAGAAATTTGGGATGGATTGCYCCATTTTTCTGGACAAGGGATCAGCAACACTTCCTTCTAGATGGAGCAGGGAAACTCCTTGAAATCCCAGTCTGGATTCAGTGGGAATTTCCCAAGATGACCCTTGGGTGCAGCACACCTCTACAACCTAAATATCTTCTGCCACTGCTCTCCAAACTCCAGCTCCACATTTCTTTGGAGTGGCCTTGCCACCACCTCTTCCCTTTGACAAGGATCTGCCCCAAAAAAAGGCCTGGAAGTTACCAGGGCAACCTGCAAAAGTCCAGCAGCTTGGATCATTGTTTGGGGCTGCAGCAGCCCTGAGGAATTCACTATTTGTTTTAGAGATAAAAGCTGCAACTTCCACACATTCTTCTTATACACATCTAGATGTGTATAAGAGACAGGGGCTGCAGCAGCCCTGAGGAATTCACTATTTGTTTTAGAGATAAAAGCTGCAACTTCCACACATTCTTCAATTTCACTCTCCATTAAGTGCATTGCCCCGTCATAACAAAGRTCGTTGAATTATTAGAGATGAGGGGAATTTTTCAGAGCCTGGACTGGGGAAGGYGATGGGAGGGAGCTCGTGGTTTGCCTTTGTGGATCCCCTTCATGGAGAATTTAGGATGTGGCTGGGGCTTTGTGAGGGTGCCTGGGGGACAGTGAGGGCTGGGAGTGAGGGCCAGAGGGTTGGGTTGGGTCAGGTAGCCTTGGGCAAACCCCTGTTTGTGTCTCTGACCCTGTCCTGGACTGTGTTTCAGTTGCTGTCCTCCTTGTGCTTTCTTAGACATGGATTAAAAAAAAAAAGAAAAAAAGAGGAAATAAGGGGTCAAATGAAAGCCTCATGTCCCAGAGTAGTAGACCCCTCCAGTTCCTCCAGCACTATCAAAAATCTTATTTCCTCTTCCCCACTCCAATGTCCACTATTGGACACTGGTGCCCCAGGTGCCTTGTGAGCAGTTTCCTTCATGCCTGGTGCAAGCCATGGGCTGCTGAGACGTGAACCAGCTCAGATGGCTTCCTTCCACCCAAAACCCCTGCCTGGATATCAGCATYGCAGAGTTGTGAACCCTGTGCCACCCCAGCACCCCCAGTTCTTATGCTGGTGTTTGTTTGTGGTAAATTAAGGTGAGAAAGGTGCTTTTGGAAAGGGGAATTRACTTCTGTAGTGGGAATTCAAGCTAGGCCAGATGAGTCACTTCTTGCAGTCAGATGAGGTGAACCCCACTCCTAAGTCTCATTTCTAATGCTCAGGTTGGTTTAGTTTTTAAAATGCCATTTTCCCTCCCAGCTCCTCAGTTTCTCAACACAAGCTCTGAGCTGCATCCTGCACCTCAACAAGATTAACAAGATGGTCATYGGCTGAGTTTATGAAAGGTTTTGACATTTACAGACAGAACATGCAGTGGAAATAKTAAATGTTATTATTTCCATGAGCTAAAGCTTTGTACAGATAAAAAACATTTTCTCTTTTACTTTTTCAGCTGTGATGGGTTTTTAAACACTTTATGTGGAGCTCTCCTATTTAAAGACAAGGCTGAAAACAAACTGGGAGCTAATTGAAACTCTGCTTCCCTTTTATTTCCCTGTTTCCATGTTTCAGGGAAGARTAATTTAAGGGACATTCACCCAGTTAGTGGAAATGCGTCACTCTCATCAGCAGTAATGGGAATTACAGAAGGACATTGGTTGCAGGGTTGACAAGGATGGAGCTCAATTTCCCTGCTGGAGAAGTGTAGGGACAGGAAAATTCTTGCTTGCACCAAAACCTGTGGACAAAGAATTCTTCAGGAGAGGTCATCTTCAGCTGTGTCCCCCTCCAGCTGGAAAAGAATAGCAATAAATAGCCAGGGGAAAAGGGGACATGCAGTGAGGCAGCAGGAGAAATCTCCATCCAGCCAGTTCCTCACCATTCCTGCAGTTCTGTGCAGGTGCCCACACCAGCAGCACCCCCAGCATGACAYTTTTTGAGTGGTGTTTGAAAAGAAAAGACAGCTCAGAGCTTTCCAAGCAGCTGGGAAAGGAAAGATTATGAAGGGTGTGAGATCCTGTCATCATCTCCCCTCTGCTGGTGCTGGGACTCCCAGCAAAGTGCTSAGCTTGGGGAGGGTTTGTGGTGGTTTCCCTGCTGCAGCTGAGTGCTGGTGATCTGTGGTGGCTTTAACTTCTTCTGTGGCACTCAGATGTAGGATAAGTTAGGCAGGAATTATTAACCCAAATCATCCCAAATGTGGTGTCACTGCTGATTTGGCTTAAACCAAACCTTCTGCCCAGGCACAGGGAAATTATTGCCAGGAGACCTCCTGCAAACACTTCACCTCCTTGAGATTGCAGAATGCCTGCKGCCTCTACCAGTAAAAAGAAATTCTCCTTTCAGCCTGGGACACTGGCAATGAGATGYGGTTTATTAGAGCTAAGGAATATTCCTGCTCATTCTTGTGGTTCAGATTGATCTCAGAAAGCTCAAATGGATTCAAAAGCTGCCTTTTGCTCAGTGCTGTGCAAACAGGCATGGAGAGCATTCCTGTCCCAGCACAGCATAAAGCCACAGCCTCTTGGCTGTGTTAAGGATGCTAATGAGGTACCTGGGGAGCTGACATTTAGTGAAGGACAATTAGCAGCATTCACATCCCTCCACCTTGGTATTTMACATCAGATGCAGCTCTGCTTCCTGCCTCAGCTCTCTGCTACCTGCAAGAGGAGGGGTTCAGCTCACAGATGCAGGAGATGATGGCAGGGGAGTTGCTTTGTCCTAAAAATGTCAGTTTTGGCTCTCAGGTTGAGCATCCTGAAGGAGGGAGATCTGCAAGGGCACTCTGGCACTCTGCAGTGTGATGGGCTGCAACTCTACCAAGATAATAAAAAGAGTTAAAAGCCAGAYTGGAGAAAAAAAGAAGAAAATTAATAATTAAATTCCCAGCAYTCTGTGGTTTGTGGCCTGGTCTCCTCTCTCCAGGGTGGCTGGTGGGAAAGTTGAGTGTCCAGGAGAACACTCCAGATGTGGTCTGTGTTTTACTCTGCTGAGATTAACAATAAAAGGAAATTCTGGGAAGAACAGGGGGCTGGGCTGGACCTGCTCCTGTAAGAAACATGGTGGGAAGGCCCCTGTTTTGGGGAGAGCTTTGCTGAATTTCTGGGACTGGAGGAAGTTGTCATTATGTTGTGCATCCTGTGTGAGAGGGAGAACTGAGGAGAACATCTGCAAAAGATGCAAAAAGAGCATACAAGGCTTTGACCTCTTTCTCCAGGRTGAACCTGATTGGTTTTCCTGCTAGCAAATGGCAAATCCACTCAGAGAAAACCTGCAATTCCTTCCCCAACAGGCTTGCAAACTGCCAGACCTCGACCCACCACCAGCAGTGACCATGCTGGAGTGGTCCCATGGCTCTGATGATGGGTTTATGGGTTTGGGTTGGGCAAATCAGGCAGCAGGGGATGAAGAGGGTGTGCTTTGCATGCTTTGTCTGATGGACCTAGTCCAGGATCAGAGCTGGATCCCAAAGCTGCCAGGAGCAGGGTGGAACTGGAATCCATGCTATTGATCTCTCTCTGTACTTTGGTCTCTGTTTAATGTACCTTGGTCTGAACCAGAGGGAATGGTTAGTCTCAATCCAACACCAATTCAGTGGAAAGGGGGGGGGGGGGGGGGGGGGGGGGGGGGTGCTCCATATCCACTGTAAAGCTCCTATGGCTCCTGGCTCACCAGCAGCTTGGACTTTTTCAAGGCTGTCTCTCCTTTTAGGTTCTCTCCAGTCACTGGAGAGGATGGAGATGTTTTCCTCCATTGCCCTGGGTGGGATGCACAGAGAGAGGTTAGTGTGGATGTTCATTTTTTTCTCTGGGAGATGTGAGATGAAGGCACAGCTGCCCCTCACAACCCAGAAGGCAGTGCCATAATAACTTTCCATACTTGGAAACAATATAGCATCCTGAGTCAACAAGGAAAATGTGAAATCTGTAAATTTCTGTTACTTACTTAAGCCTCTGGACATGGGGTCCAGCATTGAGATGACCAGGGAAGGCAGGGCTGCCCATCCATGTGCAGCAGCCATGCTGATGATACCTGGCTCACCAGCAGCTGGACTTTCACAAGGCTGTCTCTCCTTTAGGGTCTCTCCAGTCACTGGAGAGGATGGAGATGTTTTCCTCCATTCCTGGGTGGATGCACAGAGAGAGATTAACATGGATGTTCATTTTTTTCTCTGGGAATGTGAGATGAGGCACAGCTGCCCCCTCACAACCCATAATAACTTCCTTCATACTTGGAAATATTTAGGATCCTGAGTCAACAGGAAAATGTGAAATCTGTAAATTTCTGTACTTATAAGCCTCTGGACATGGGGTCCAGCATTGAGATGACCAGGGAAGGCAGGGCTGCCCATCCATGTGCGCGCCATGCTGATGATACCTGGAGCCACCCAGGTGGAAGGAGCAGGAGTGATCACAAAGGTGATAAGGGAGCTGCAGCACTGGGGAGAGCCAGGTAACCTTAGAAGAACTCCCAGTCCTTTTATCTCCAAGGTCCTGAGAACAAAATTAATTTCTACCCAGACTTTAGAAACATGGCTATTTAATGTATAAGGCTTCATCTGGATCAGTGCAAACTTCCTGCTTCAGAAGGTGGAAAAGCCTCTCTGGAACAAGGACTGTGAACACAACTGCTGTCCCATGAGAATCTTCCCTGCAGGAAGAGCCTCACCTCCTTCAAGGCTACTGAATTCACTGGGTAGATGACAAAKCCAGATGTTGACTCCTAATGCTGCTTTTCAAGATGCTGGATTGAAGAACAGGTTGATGTTGTAACATTTTAGTTCACACAAAAAAAACCCCTCATTTTCTCCAAAAGGAGTCTGTTTGTCCTCCTCAAACTGTTTTCTTTTTTCTTTCAGGTGTCTACTTGTGATGGCATTACAGAACACCATTTAGTCCTGCACACAGGAGGGCAAAAATGGAAAACAGGAAATATTATGGCCATGTTCTACAGATAACYAACCAAAATATGGTAGGACCGACCTCACCCTCAAAACCCTCCCAACTTAGTTGACCTTTTTGAGGGCTGACCCTCAGATGAGTGAGAACCAGAGTGAGAACCAAACTGCAGTGACCAGCCCAGGCGGGGATCTCTCTTTTCCTATTTTTATGTGACATCACTGAGTTTTCCTGYTGTGCTTTCCTGGCTCCTACAGCACCAGGCAGGGTTGGACTGCTCATTCTTCATTAAAAAGCACAGGATAATCACAGGAAATAGTGAGAAACAAAATGGAAGCCTGAAACCTCCTCTGGTGTATTAGTCATGGAGAYTTTCCTCTTCAGCGTGCAGTGGGTTCAATATAAGACATTTATTTGTCAATGAATGAGAGAGATTCTCACTGCAGGGTGCTTGTGCATGTTCTGAGAATGGTAAACAGAGGAATCCAAAGCAGAAAGAAAGGTAGGGAAGGAGAGGAGCAGGAGATGGTGAAGAGTTCCAGGTTCCCCTGGCAGGACACAGAGGCACAAGACAGCACGTATCCAGGAATAAATGAAGTTCTTCCTCCTTGACTGTTGCCATCTCTTATTTACTGGCCAAAGGCCACTCTCCTGGCATGGCACACGTCCCACCACGCCTTCCTGTGCTAAAGAACAGCTCTCCCTATATTTAGCATTCCCCATCTCCCATTGTGTAGCTGCAAACACATCCCACCCGTGCTCCATGGGCACGCCAAGGTGGGGCTTYGTGATTCCTGGTGGACACTCCCTATTTTTAGCTATCAGATGATGTGTGGKTGTTTGTCAGCTCCTCACAATTCTTTCCAGGAAACAGATCTGGACACAGTTTGTAGCTCCCCATGATGTAAAATCCTGCACATTTTCTCCTCCTGGTGCCAGRGGGGTGGAGGAGGAGAGAAGGGTTGTGTCCTGCAGGTGGGCTGGGTGGGGTAAGGTGAGAAAATCGGGGAAAATCAATCCAGGCAGAGCTCTGGGGACTCAGTGAGAGGAGAAGGCTCTGGGGACACCTTGCTGTGTCCTTTCAATACTGAAAAAAGATGGGGACAAACTTTTCAGCAGGGCCTGTTTTGATAAGACAAGGGGTGATGGTTTTAGACAAAAAAGGTCAATTCAGATTAGCTCTATGGAAGAAATTTTTACAAAAAGGATGCAAAAATACTGGCACACATTGCCCAGAGAGGTGGTAYATGCCCCATCCCTGGAAACTTTCAAGATCAAACTTGGAGGAGCCTGGTCTAGTGGAAGGTGTCCCTGCTCATTGCAGAGGGCTTTTAAAGGTCCCTTCCAACCCAAAGTATTCTTTGATTTTATGATTTAATGCTTGAACCTCTTACTATTAGGCACATTCATCTTCTCACAG
Organism: Sporophila hypoxantha; assembly: GCA_002167245.1. Classification (NCBI taxonomy): domain Eukaryota; kingdom Metazoa; phylum Chordata; class Aves; order Passeriformes; family Thraupidae; genus Sporophila; species Sporophila hypoxantha. The sequence continues at coordinate 107,257 of NDFG01000858.1, read as the reverse complement.
GATGATGTGGACTACAGGAAAGCCTCTTGTGGGAATTCTTCCTGACAGCACCCAAAAAGCAGCAGTTTGAACCTCAGGAGTGAGGCCATCCTGCTACTGGGCATTTTCTTTTGCTGGACTCTGTCAAAAACATGAGTTGGCACATGGGCAGAATCTGCTCTGATGGGACTGATCCAATTCCTGGAGTGACTCTCCTACTGTCCTTATTCAGAGGCTGCAGTGGATTAATTAAATGTTTAAAGCTGGGGAACYAAGGACAGGAATGTGTGGCTGATTTTCCCAGAAGAGTCGTGATGCTGGTCCTGCTCTGCTCAGACTGATCTGGCAAAGGGGGTGAATAGTGAAACCAGCAGAGATTTATGCTACTGAAAACTCACCAGGAAAACCTGCTGAAGGATATTCTTCCCAGTCTGCAGGAAGTGAGCAGGAAAAGGGACAGCCTGTATTTGATGTTGAAAAGTGAAAAAGATTGCACATTAAAAAAAAAAAAAAGGCAGCCTGAGCACACAGAGGCCCCAAATTAACCATTCTCAGGGTGTCATCCTTGGAAAGAGTGAAATGTCATCACTGCACTRAGCCAGAGTCAAAAAGGACAAATCGGAGTTTAGAGTTTATGAGAAGAATATTGTTTAAAAAACAATACAAAAAACATTAAAAAAAACCCCCAAAACAATAAAAAACCTGTCTCTGACCCCTTGTGTGGTGAGCACAATGCTGATCCCACACCTCAGGGGGATARAATGGTGCTGGGAAAGGTAAAAGCACCAGGAACAATTCCAAGCCCTGAATGGCTTCTGTGTAAGAACAGACTGGGTGCCCATTGTCTGCAGGGGAGAAAGCTGAGCAGGAGAGCAGCCCCTGGGTCACAGCATCCGGGGGAGGAGGAGGAGGCAGGAGCATTTGCTCCAGCAGCTGGGCAGCATCCTTCAGCCAAGCAATAGCCAGGAAGAGCTCAAGTGTGGCTCTTGCTGCTTCAGCATGCTGTGGAGAGCAGAAACATGAAAAAAAACCTGAAAAAATTTCATGGAGGACATGAAATTCTGGTGACATGAATACTGGTGGCTGATGAATGCAATGCTCTGGGCCACCACCCTCATGCTGGAGCTCCTGGGGAGATCTCCTGTTGCTGCAATTCTCATTCTGCTCTCCAGGAATATTCCTCCATTCCCATTCTCCCCCTTTATCCAGCCCTGGTTATTTTGGGGAGCTGGTGGTGGCTCAGACCAGGCTTTGCTGAGCTCCAGGMTGGTGGCTGAGGAATGTGACCTGAGGAATCTGACAGTGAAAAGAAGCACAGTAGAATTGTGCCAAAAGAAGAGCCAGAGGAGCCTCATCAAACAGCAATTATGAAGTGAAACCAGCCCCAAAAAATGAAGGGTTTGAGCCKCCAGGGATGTACAAAAATCTACTTTCCTGCAGGGATCAAAAGGAGTCAGGGATACCCAGTGAGATGGCAGGGACAACCCAGAGTTCCCTTGAGAGCAACTTCTCCCTCAAAACCCCAACGAATTTGTAGGTTTTTTTTTCTTGGAAGCCTTCTAAGGAAGGGGATAAAGAGGCTCTCAGTTCTGGGAGCGCAATCCCTTCTCTGCTGGAGGCTTAATGCAGCCCGGCATCCCTCCCTTTCAGTTCAGCCCCCAGACACAAAGGCAGAAAAATGCCAGGAATTTCCCAGCGCCCTCCCCAGACCTGCTCCCATCTCCCTTTCCCCCCCTCGCCACCTCCTCCGGCTGGGAGGGAGGAATACTAATAACAAAATAGGGATCTTTAATAGGCCCCTTGCCTGGTCACTTTGGGATTGAATGCTGAAAGGGATGGACGTGACCAACCATAAGGAATGAAGCTTCTTCAAGTCCCATTTCTTGATTTTGCTGCTTTTGTTTATTTATTTTTCCTTACCCAATTTCTCCCCCCTTTCTACTCCCCCTTTCTACTTTTTTCAGCGCTGAAAAAATTCCCCTCGGCCCCTCGCCTCTGTTCCTTTCCCTTGGAGTCAGGCTGCAGCTCTAATCACTGCAGGGTGATTAGCATGTGAAGGGAGAGAGGAAAACAAAATCTTTGTTGCTGGCTGGTGGAGCCGGAGCAGCTGTCTGGATGGATGCTGGCTCCTGTGGGATCCTCCCCACCGCCTCTGATCCCTTCCATTGTGGATGTTTTTCCTGTAAGAACAGGCAGCACACCAAGGAAGGGCACAAAACTGGATGGGGACCAAAGTCAGAGCAGGTGGGCTGTGTTTTGTGGGGAAAAACCAGAATAATTTTTGTAATTTTTGTTCTCAGCTTTGAACTTGGGAAGGGTAGGGGGGACAGGGACTTCAGTGCTGTGCCAAATGAAAGGATAATTTGTAGTGCTGACCTCAGTGGGAGCGGGAGGCACAACACAGAGCCCTTTGATGAGTCCAGGCTGGGGATGGAGGAGGTGGATGGAGATGGAGGCTGGGAAGAGAGAAAAGGCAAATGCCATGAGTCAGGTGGTGCTGGGTGTTAAAAATAGGTTAGAAACTGTTGTAAAATASTTGATAGATTGTTAAGCATGTACTGTTAGTTTGGTTGTTATGTTGTAAAAGGGGTTAAAAGGGTAGTTATAAGAAATAGGGTACTCAATGTACCATAATACACCTAGGGAAAGTGCACCACAAGCCAGCCTGGACAGAACTGTAATGGCCAATCAAGAGCCTTAAACCTTCATGCAAATGAAGGATCCAAAAAGAAACCAATCCAGAGGGACAAAAACAGGATAAAAAGGGGCTTCTGACCCAATGGATTGTGCTGCTCCATCTGGGACATCACTACAGGCCTTGCAGCATCCACGATGGGAACACTCCTGCTCGGCCTGGGCCCCGTTGCTTTAGGCCTTTCTTTTTATTGTAATAAATGCTGAAATCACTCTAGTACCAGGAGCCTGCTCTTGTTTTTAACATGTACTGTTAGTTTGGTTATGGTAAAAGGGGTTAAAAGGGTAGTTATAAGAAATTACACCTAAGTAAAGTGCAGCACCCCCAAGCGAAACCAGCCAGCCTGGACAGAACTGTAATGGCCAATCAAGAGCCTTAAACCTTCATGCAAATGAAGGATCCAAAAAGAAATCAATCCAGAGGGACAAAAAACAAAATAAAAAGGGGCTTCTGACCCACTGAATTGTGCTGCTCCATCTGGGACATCGCTGCAGGCCTTGCAGCATCCTTGAGGGAACGCTCCTGCTCGGCCCAGGGCCCCGTTGCTTTAGGCCTTTCTTTTTATTGTAATAAATGCTGAAATCACTCTAGTACTGGGAGCCTGCTCTCGTTTTTAACACTGGGGACAGTGGGATGGGGGCCTCTAGGAATTTCTGCTGGTCAGAGTGACTCMGAGATAGGTACAAGCCTCTTTTCCCAGCCTGGCAGTCAAAGAAGGAGTCAGGATTCCCTGGCTGTGGTTTTCAAGGTTGTTTATTATTTTTTATCTATAACATTCTTTCTCTGGCCTGCTGAGGTCCATTCAACAGGTCAGACAGAGGCACACTGACCTCCCTCAGAGGKGATGTTGTCTTTTATACTAYAAACTACGTGTACATTATTTACCATAACTTCCCAATACCTATCACCTATGTTAGACAGTGAGTTCCTACCTTAAACCAATSCAAAAGTGCCAACATCACAGCAGAAGATGAAGGCCAAGAAGAAGAAAGAAGGACAAGYCACGCCCAAATTCCTCCATCTTGAGACCCTGAGCCCCCATTCTAAAACCCCAAAAATCTATTTTTCACCCCYTGGCAAACTAAWTATTATTCTACTTAAACTCMCTTGACTTGTAATTCTTCATATAAAGGTGGTAATTTGCTCCATGGGTSAAAATCAAAYTCACAGGTGTCTTGGGCTCTGTGRCAWGGTCTCTGAGCCCCCTGGCAGGGGCTCGAGCCATCCAGGACAGCCAGAGGGATGTCCTGGGCTCCAACAGGGACCCAACCTGTGCAAGACATCCCTGTCCCCTGTGAGGGAAATCCTGGCCAGCAGAAGATAATGAAGGGGCTGGCAGGTGGACAGGATGGTTTTTGCTCATCCTCCCCAACACCTTGATGAGTGTTTTAGARAGATAACAAGATGATRGGCTCTCACAATTAAYYYATAACTATTYTGTGAKTATTAAGAAAAGCTTTAGTGATGTATAGTTATGTTATTGTGGTTTAGATGTCCTCTGTTCTCCCCATAGTTCCCTTTCCCCCCTGTATTGTTGCCATCAGACAGCCTGGGCTGTCTAGGACAGGTACAAAGTAGGCTGCACAGGTGTCCCTGGCATGGGGCAGTTGGGAATGGAAAAGCTTGGTGCTTAGGGGGTGAGGCATGGCAACACCTGACCTCCAATCCAGTTACAAAGCAGTCTGCACTGATAAATGGCAAAGAAGAGCTGACTGACAGACTTTGGGAGGGGCCAGGGCTGGCTGGTGCAACCCCCCGGGGTATAAAAGACTGAGCATCCATCTTGAAGATGAACCAGCTGTGTGGTACCCATGAGGGGCAGTTCCCAGCATTGCAGCTTTTTCCTTATGTAGTCCTTTGTTATGTTTTTGTTAAGGTTTAATAAACCTCTTTAAATTTTCAAAGTGAGCAGCAGTTTCTCACAATGAGTGATGGATCCATGAGGAGCCTGCAGCAGCCTGGGGCAGCAATTACAGCCCGAGGTTGGACAGTGGCTCCAAAGGGACATTTAGTGGAGTGGAAAACAGTATCTGGTATTTGTTAGGAGGCTGTGATGGGAACACTGCTGCCCCTGGGGCAGGTATTCCCTGCAAGCTCCAGAGCTGGCTGTGCTCAGCCCCTCCTCCCCTCYCTCCAGGTGTTTCCTCTTCTGAGCTCGATAATGAAATCTGTGAGCCCGAGCCAGTTTATATTTAGTTTCCACCATTGCTGGCAGGYCCTAACAAACAGCAGCAAAACACTTCTGGTGGGTTTCCAGTCCCTGAGGCTCAGGATCTGCCTCTGTGGGGGCAGGAGATGGGGTTGAGGGATGGGAACAGGGGCAGCACACAGCTGGTTGTGCCACTGCTTTGGGCCAGCCCTCCCCAGAGCGATGAGATCCAGAGCAGTTTTTTTTGGGAACTGTCTCTGGCCGTGCAAACTAATCCCATATAATGTCTGGTATTCCTGACCTGTCTCTGCTCCCTTAGTGAAGAAGCTCTTGCTGAGTGCAGGTGTCCTCCACCTTCCACGTCATTTATTCCTCAAGCTGAGCTTTGCTTTGGTCTCCTGACCATGCCATGCACAGTAGGTGGGATTCAGCTGCCTGGTCATGGGTTTATTGCATCATCTGGGTTGTCTTGCCAGGTGTCTGATACATCTGTAAGCTTTCTATACCCCACAAAGAGGACTCTCAGGTACAGGGTGGGGTTCCTGGGGTGTCTTGTGCAGGGCCAGGAGTTGGACTTGGATGTGGTGGTGTTTGAGGGTCCCCAGGATGAGGGAAGAGATGAGAATCTTGACTCCATGTTTCAGAAGGCTGGTATATTATATTATATTATGTTATATGTTATGTTAGTTATACATATTATATTAGTTATATTTGTTATATTAGTTATATTTATTATATTAGTTATATTACATTTTATTATACTATATTATATTAGTTATATTTATTATACTATATTTATTTTATTATATTATATGTGCTATACTAAACCTATACTAAACTATAGAGAGAAAGGATCCATCAGAAAAGTAGAAAAGAATGAATAATAAAAACTCCTGACAGACCYGAGAGATTAACACAGCTGGCTGTGATTGGTCATTAAGTAAAAACAATTCTCATGAGACCAATCACAGATGCWCCTGCCACATTCCACAGCAGCAGATAATTATTGTTGACATTTATTTTCTGGGGCTTCTCAGCTTCTCAGGAGAAAAAATATGACAGTGACACTTGGATGATCCTAGGGGATACCTTCCATCTCAGGATATTCTATGKCATCCTAGAGCACCTCAGCTGGTGTCAGAGCTCAGCTGAGTTGAGCCCTCAGTCTCTGTTGGCTTCCATGGGAGTTTAAACACCAAACTCAAAAGGATGGAATCACAGAATCAGTCACAGAGGGGTTTGGGTTAGAAGGGAGCCTAAACATCACCCAATTCCAACCTCCTGCCATGGGTGGGGASAACTTCCACTGTCCCAGGTTGCTCCAAACTCCATCCAACCTGTTCTTGGACACTTCCAGGGATCCAGGGGCAGCCACAGCTMCTCTGGGCACCCTGTGCCAGGGCCTSCCCACCTTCATAGGGAAGAATTTCTTCTTAATATCCAATCTAAACCTGTTCTCTGTCAGTTTAAAGACATCACCCCAAACACATTCTGTGTCATGGGCAGAATTTTAGGGCATATTTTGATTCCAGTCACAGGAAGCACTTATCTACTGGTATCCTGTGGGATATCTTGAACTCACCAGCCAGGCAGAGAGAGAGGAAACTTTTGACAACTACATCGTTGCATCTGCTCTTAAATCATCTCCTTGRGGTTGGGTAACTCGCTGTCATTGAGGACTTTCTCTCTAGGCTTAAATTAGAAACATCACTGAAATTAATGGACACCAGACAAGGAAATCTTGATATTCCCAGAGTATTTGTGGCACTGAAAGTCATCTTGAGTGATGGAGACGAACTGTGGCAAATAAGGTTAATTTTCAAACCCTCCTGCTGAGGAAAGTTAATGCCTCACAGAGTTTTGTCATTGTGGATCCTAAACCAAAAGGGTGTTGTGTCAGGAAATTGGTCACTGCTGATTAGATCAGAGCTGCAATGRGCTTCAAAACTCATTCAGTGTGTGTTTGGTGCAATGAGGGTGTGATACCTGTTATTGYTGTGATGTCTATTTATTCACAGAAAGAAAATTCCAGTCATGGGGGCAGAAATTCCATGTTTTGCCACGTGTATCTACATAACTGTGCTCTTGCACTGGACAGTTATTTTAATAGAATCACAAAATGATGGAATTGCTTGAGTTGGAAAGATCATCCAGCTCCACTCCCTCTGATACCTCCCACTGGATCAGGTTGTTCCAAACCCCCTCCAACCTGGCCTTGGCCATTTTGAGAGATGGGGCATCCAAAATTTCCCTGAAGAGCTGTTCTAGTGTCTCACCACACTCACAATAAGGATTTTTTCAAAATTTATAATCTGAACCCACTCTCTTTCTTTTGGAAGCCATTCCCCCTTGTCCTGTTGCTCCATGCTTTTGTAAAAGTCCCTTTCCATGACTGGAATTTTCTTTCTGTGAATAAATCTTTTTTCTAGGCTGCCTTCAGCTACTTAAGGGTCACACTCCAGTCCATCTGAGCACTGAAATGACACCATGGTTGGTTTTCAGGGCCAAACAGAACACTGTGTTTTGGATTCTGAACTGCTTGCAAGCAAAACTACCACCCCCAAAATTTCAAATCTGCCAAAACTCATCCAACRGACCTTGGGAATTATAAACCAAAGAGTTTGGGTAGTAAATTCCTTATTTATGGCTAGGAAGAACTGCTCAGGTTAGAGCTGAGGCAGCACTATTTGTGCAGTGGGACTGCAGAGATCATCTGACCCACTGGAGACACCTCCCTGAGCATTCATCCCCAAAAGGTCCTGCTGTGCACACAGAATCAACACAAAATGTCACAGCACGCAGCCTCCTGAGCCTGCAGTGGGGAGAGAGCCCAGGCATTATTCTGAAATAGCACTGGAATTGAGATATTTTATCTTGTAACAAGTTCCAGCATGTCAATTATCTCAAGTTCTTGGGACATTTGATTTTTTCCTTCAGCCACAGCTAACAGCTCCTGTGTCACCATCTGTCCTGCAGCCTGGAAGTGCAGTGGATGCATTGTTTATCCTCAAGGAGCTTTCTGTGGGTTTGAGGCCATCARACAATGCCAGTTGAGATGTATTTTTGGCAGGAGCTGTGACGTTTAACGGAACATCCTTCTTGACAATTTCTATAGATATTTCCATTTAAAATAAACTTCTGTTTAGCCAGGATTTTGATTATATGCTCCCATGCTCTTGAGAGTTAAAAAACATAAGGAAATGCATTGTTAAGTGAAACCTTTGTTTTAGTGGAGCTACTTGAAAGAAGTTTCAAACTAAGAGGCAGTRGCTGGAGTTTTCTTTTTGAATTAATTGAAAAATTGCCTTTCTTAGGACAAGGGTATGTCAAAATTAAAGGGACACACTGATCAGTGAGACCTGGTCTACACTTCCACAAAGGAAACAACTGATACCCACTTATACAAAGCCCTCTTTGCAAGGAGAACCTCCTGAGAGATTCAGAAGCAAGGACACAAKGCCAGAATGAACTTTGCACAGTCAGTGTGGCTGAAAGGTGGGGGTCAAAAGAGGATTTTTGGGGTAGGCTGATGAACAATCACAGTGGCAAATAAAGCCAAGCGAGTTCAAAATTCAGAGGAATTGAGGCATAGTCTATTCCACACACTCCCACAGTTCCACACTGGGCATTAATGGTCGAGGGAAACATCCAGAGGGATCCACAAAGATTTCTTTATGCCAAAAGGTGATGGTGGGAAGTCTTGCAAGGAATATTTTTGGTTGATGTGGAGCTGAGGGGCTCAATGAGCTCAGCTCTCCTGCTCTGGTGGGATTGGGYCAGGGCACGTGCCCACCCCAGCCCTCCTTTTTCTAAATTTTTCTAAATTTGCAATGGTGACATTTAGTCTTCAGGGGACCAGAATCCTTCCCAATTTGCTGAGCTGGAGTTGGAGCAGCACAGCAAAACTGACAGGGTATCCCTTCCCATTGCAGGGGGCTTGGAATGAGATAGTCTTTAATTTCCCTTCCAACCCAAATCAGTCCATGCTTCCAGGTGAAGGAAACTGAGGGTTTGAGGGCAAAAATTCGAGCCTGGCTGCAGGAGCTGCTGTGCTGCCCTGGCACAGGGAAGTTGACTTCATGCCAGCAGCTGCAGGAAGCTCTGAGGGTGTGATCAGCACCACATTCCTGTGCCAGGCATTGRTGGCAAGCACTGCAGTGACCTGGCTGTCTGCTGGAACAGACTGTGAGCCTTCAGATGGAGAAAGCTGAACCCAAGCGCCTTGGGTACTTCTTTGTGACCACCCTAAAGCACATCCCACCTTGTTATCTCTGTGCTAAAGCACGAGGCAGGGAGTGGGTCTGCACTGTGTGCAAGGTGGATGCAAAAAGTGAATGAGAATCAGCTTCAGAGCAAGAATCTACATTGTTGTTTGCAAAGAGGTAAGGCAAATAGTCACTGGTGTTGTGCTTCCTCCAGGCAAATAGCACGATGTGCCTCTCCTCTGCACCAGRCTAGGGAGTGAAAGGGAGAGCAGACACCATCTTTTCATAGAACCAGAGAATGTTTTGGGTTGGAAGAGACCCTGTTGGAACCCAGGACATTCCTCTGATTGCCCTGGGGGACTTGAGACCCTGGCAGGGGGCTCAGAGACCTTGGCACAGAGTCAAAAACACCTGTGCCTTTGATTTTAGCCCATGGAAACAATTACCAACTTTGTGTGAGGAGTTACAAGACACAAGAGTTTGAGTAGAACAACAGTGAATTTGTCACAGGGTGGAAAAGTAGAAGTTTGGGGTTTTAGAATGGGGGTTCAAGAGGCAAGATGGAGGGATCTGGGTGTGTCCTGTCCTTCTTTTCCTTTGTCTTCTCCTCCATCTTCTGCTGTGATGGTGACACTTCTGGATTGGTTTAGAGTAGAGAGTAGAGACAGACTGTCTAACATAGGTGATAGGTATTGGAAAATTATTGTAAATAAAGTACACATAGTATAAAAAGCCAAGACCAGCCCAAGGGCAGGGACTGTGCCACAACCTGACCTGCTGGACAGACCTCAGTGGGTCAGACAGACAATGTATTASATAAGAGCAAATAAAAAACCTTGAGAATGGAATCCTGTCTTCTTCTCTGGTCTTGGGGCTGGGAAAATGAGACTTTCTAACACCTCGGGGTCATCTCAACACCAGAGACCTCGMCAGGACCCTAAAAATCATCTTGTAGACCTTAAAGATCATCTAATAATGTTTTCCAAAATATCTGATTGTATCTTCCCCCTGTAGCGCTGCAGACTGTTTTTCCTCCACAAAGAGTAAATATTTTAAAGCATTTATTCAGACTATTCTGTTTTCAAAAGGCACCGAGGGAGACTTGACCATGATTTATTATCATTCAGGGATTGGGGACATGGCTTGGTGACACGACCATGCCATTCCTGCTCTTCAGACAGATTTACAAAGGAAAATTTAAACAGATTCCTAACTTTGATCCCACATCTCCAGCTCAGCTGCTTAAAAATGTGTGTGGAGGTAACCAGGCTAGGCACAAACTTATTTTGGTGAACCTGGTTTTCTTTCTGAGGCATTGCCTGAAAATTGCTTCACCTTTGCAGCTGAGTTGGGATGTGAGAATTGGTCCAACTTTCCTCTCAGAGTGCAGAGAGCAGACATGGAAAACAGCTTTTAAGCACTTGCACAATTCTCAGTGCATCTTCATGGCATGAAGGGAATCAGCTTAGGAGATTTGCTGGTTAGAAATAAATAAATTAGAGTCAGATGGGAAATAAATTTGAAAGAAAGGAGGGTATCTGCTCTTTGGTGTTCAGTCAGGCTCTTTAGTTGGGTCCATCTTCCAACATTTTCAAGGTCCTTCCCTAGGTGCAGGTGTGTCCAAAGAGGGTCATTTACAGCAGACTGAGCAGAGGGAGATGTTCAGGAACTCGGGAGGGATTTCTGATTTTGCTCTTGATGCAGGGAATTGAAGTTTCCTGTTTTCACATATATTTGCCAGAAATACCTATCTAAATGTAGGTGACCTCCATAAGAACACAGAAAGTATCTGGTGGTTATCAGCTGCTTCACAGAGTCAGAACAAGTGTTAGATCTTCATCTGGGAGATTTTTTTGGCTCAGAAGCTCTTCTCAGAAAATATAGTCAGTCAAAAATCAAAATACAGATATTGGTTGAACCAGAATGAATTTTTTTTTCTTCACAAAAATAGGCAAGAAAAAAAAAAGCAGGSAAAAAGCAGGCAAAAATTCTATCAGGTTGAGTCATCACTTTGGGTCTGTCTTAAAATGAAACATTTCAAATCAGGTGGCTTTTTCTGCTTATCCKTGCAAGCTCTTGAGAAAGGTCAACTTAAATCACAGCAAAGTTTGCAATTTAGCACTTCAACTTTTCAGCTTGAAAACAAGTAAAAAAGCGTTTTTTCAAGATCTCTGAGTTATTTATTTATTAGTTTATAGGGTTTTTTTCCTATTTGACAGTGTTTCTCTGGGCAGTTCACAGGCAGYCCTGTGGTACACTCCATCAGGACCCTCGTCTGGAGGAGGATGTTTCTCCTTGATTAGATTGGACCCTCTTGACCTGCCAGCCTTGAGAAAAACCTATAATAAGCARATTTTTGACCCCTCTAAGCCTCCCTTGGGCAACTGGAAAAAAGGAATCTGTCAGTACTCAAAGCTCAAGGAAAAAAAGGCGGGGGGGGAAAGAAGATACATTTTTGGACATTGGGGTAGCAGAATAAAAAAGGTGAAGGAAAACAGACAATTAAATCTCCTGTCACTTGTGGGTGAACCACAAAGTATTGCTTTTGGAAGCAAAAAAGGGTTAATTTAGCCCATCCAATGGGGTTTTTGGGGATGGGGAAGTGCCCAGCTGAGAAATGCAAAGCAGAAGCAAACCAGGGYAGGAGATCACACCTCAGAGGTGTGACCTGGCTCAGAGAGGTGCTGGGGAGGCACAAAGTCCCTGTCCAGATGATAAGGCTCACACCCTTTGCCAGGCTGAGGACTTGGTGTGCAGAGCACTAAATGTTCTTATTCCTTTTGGAAAAAGGAATTATTCCCTGGCAGCCTGCTGGGCTGGGAGGAATGTGATTCTCCTCCCTCTTCCCTCTTATCAGTGCACCATTACTCCGTGGATTTGTAACTGTCTCGGATTTTGCCTTCGTAATCCTGACGCAAACCCATRGGATCCGAGGAGTGAATTATTACTTATTTTGGGACACTTCTCCTGGCTCTCCAACAAGCTGATTCCAGTTATGGCAACAAGAGGAACATATGTRTGGAGGGAAAAAAGCTGCAGTTCTGTCTGTGGTGATGTCTATCTGTGTTGGCAGGGTCCCTCACGGTGTTATTCCGACCCGTCTCAACCGCTCACTTGAGAGATGAGGCAGCTCAAAAACAGCCAAAGAGAAAAATCTGCAACATTCATCAGCAAAAATGGATGTGTGGTTCTGGGGCAGAGAGGATGGAATGGCCTCAAGTTGCACCAGAGYAGGTTCAGGTTAGATATTATGAAAAGTTTTGTCACTGGAAGATTGATTAGGCAGTGTAACAAGGGATGTGGCAGAATCCTTTTTCAAAAAACAAGACATGGCACTTTGTGATATGTAGTGATAGACAAGGGGGAATGGTTTTAAGCAGAAAGAGGAGAGATTTAGGTYGGATATTAGGAATAAATTCTTCCCTGTGATAGTGGTGAAATACTGGAAGTGATTSCCCAGAGAAGCTGTGGCTGCCCATCCCTGGAATGTTCAATACTTTTTCTCCTAATGAGGACAATTCAGGGTTTTCAAGACAGAGCTGCTATGAAGATTTTTATTAAATCTGTACATCACATCTTTGTGCACTGCAAACAGGTCACCCAGTCACCCGAGGCACACACAGACATCCAGAATGTGAGAATCTCTCACAGGCAGGCACGGGAGAGGAATGCCATGAGAAGGAGCTGGAGAAATTACCTGCGTGCCACGGGGCTGAGTCACCCTGGGATTGGGTCTACTTATCAGGGGGAAATGGTACACGGTGGAACATTGTTTAAATGTGAAATCCCATCTGTGTCAGGGAAGGGGCAGAACGTAAATTACAGGCAGCAGAGGGAGGGGAGGGAGGCTGGCATGTGGGAAAGGCAGAGAAACGAAAGGCAGGTTTCAGTGTGAATTCACATCAGAGTTACAACGAGAGAGGGCTGGATTTATGCAACAGTGGGGCAGGGGAAAAGGAAAAAGCCTGGCAGCATGGAAGGAGAAACAGATTAAAAATGCACCTGTGTTTTCTAATCAGTAGTGGAGCCCAGGAGCTCCAGACATGGTTCTCTGAGCAAGGAGGTGTCAGCCCAACCTCCCCCAGCTCATCCTGTGCAAACTCAGAGCTGGACTCTGCTTTGGGCTACAAGACAGATCAGGACCAAGGACTGAGCTATACCTCTTGGAGTGCAAGCCTCTCTGAGTTCCTCAGAGAGAGAGARATATGCAGGGGTTGAATTAAAGCCTTTAGAGAAATTTCAGATATATTAAGRCACATAGATATGAAGTAGAAGTGTAGCTTTAAGTTTTGAGTAAGTGGAAGTGRAAGTTATAGTTTTAAGTAAGTAGAAATATATTTCAAGTCCCTTAAGAAGCTGTGCTAGCTAGTAAAGGCCCTAAAGCCTAGTTTAAAAGTTCAGTAACTTAGCTCCAAACATAACAAAAACATAGCAGAACTTTGCTTGCATCTCTAGAACAGATAGAACTATATGTSTAAATAGACAGAACTATTCATGTAAATAGATAAACTTATATATGTAAATTTTAAGTAAGAAAACAATATATTTGCATAAARAGATAATATTARATGTCTAGTTTTTAGGWAAGAACTGACACTACTTTTGTACTACTTTTACACATTAGAATCAAGTTCAGATTGGTTCAGAAAGAATGTTTTYGAAWCGTGTTTTTAGCTGATTGGATGTTTTATCAATAAAATGCCCTGTYATGGGGTGCAKGAAACAACAACCACAACAACAAGAAGAGAAGGAAGGAAGAACAACAAAAAGAAGAAAGAAGAAAAAAGGGCTGTGGTCCCTGCTGCTGCTGCTGCTGGGGACATTGGACTCTATTCCAGGGAACAATTGCTGTGCTGCTGCTGCTGCTGTTCCTGCACAGAACCTGGCACCCCACACCAGAGAGCAGCCTTGCAGCTGCTGCTCCAGCTTGGGACTCCATGCCAGAAAGCTTTAGCAGGGACTTTAACACCTCCAACTCTTTGCCTTTGAGACTGATGTATTCATGCAATAAACTAATTTATAGCAACCAACAACTGCTCGTGTCTCTTTGAAGACCTGAGGCCCAACTAAAGCTCCACACGCACCAAAGGCAGAACCTAATCCTACAAAAACAACAACAGGATGGGCTGCAGCAACTCTCCTTCCTCCTCTCCTGCWGCCCAGCTTTGCAGGCAGCGTGTGGTTGCTGTACATTTGGATTTTAATCCTGAGCTGTGGGTTAGTGGTAACTGGTGGATGACTCCTTGTCCTGCTGCAGTGATGAAGAGGATGCTCTTCCTTCTGCTCCCTACTSAGCAATATCAGATGTGTTGTAGGGCTCCCTAATCACAGCTCTGCTGAAATCCAGCATCTGTGGGAAGGGTTAGCATTTACTGAGCCTTGTACAACATCTGGAGAAAAAGCATCTCCAAAACAAGAAGCTGATATCATCACCAGGTATCCCATAGCTCTGTTCTGATGATGTTAACATTGCACAGAAAAGCCACCCCTAAAATCCTGTCTCTGATTGAAAGTGCTCCTGGAAAAGGTCACAGAGGCAGCTGCTTTCTCTGCTGCAGCAAAACTGTGTAGGATGCTTTARAAGGAAATAACCAAGTGCTTTCTTAGCTTCAGTATTTACTGYAGACTCCTCCAAACTTCCCAGATCTACCTGCCTTGTGGCAGGAGAAGAAAGACTCTACTCAGAGTAGAGGAGAATTAAAACATTTCTAGGCAATTACAAGTCCACAGGACAGCAGAGGACAAGGAGATTGAGGGTGCTGGCCAATGTCTGAATGACTGTGGCAACTCCTAGAGTTTCCTAATGGAAAAAGGCAAACATCCCATTCAGATTCAAAGAGGCAGGTGGAAGGATCCAAGGAACTTAAATCTGGTTGACTTTTCTTCAGAACTTTGGAAAATAATGGGACAAGTCCCCCTGTGAGCTGTTTACAGAGATAGAAGCTTTAAAAAAAAAAGGGATTATGAACATGATTTACTGAGAACAGGCTGTGTTGGGACAACTTTGAGTCTTGGGATGAGCAGACAGGCAAGAGCAGCTGATGCCTCCTACCTGTATTTAAGCAGCACTTCTGACATGGTCTCACATGTCTGTGCACAGATTGGAGAGATGGGACTGGATGGGCASACCATGAGGCTGCAGCAGGAGATGGACTTTGCTCAGTGAAGATAAAGGTGAACTGCAAGATAGCAAGAGAAAAGTAAAAKAAAAAAAWGRAGAAAAATAAATTCTGTCTGGTTTTAAGYTGCAATTCTTCACCATGGGCATGACTGATTATTGAAYCAGCTTCAGAATATCCWTYGAGAGGCTAAAAGTTGGACTAGATGAGATCTGATACCACAGAATCTAACTTTGAAATTAACTCTGATGATAATCAGGCTATAGTTAAATGATGGGTGATCCTCAGTGTAATCTCATCTCTCAGAGGCCAGCTTTTTCTGCTRTCTACCAGAGGTATAAAAATGGTTAAAAAAAACTATTCAAAGAATGACATGGTACAGGAGGAATCACTGGATTTTATTTCCTTGTTCCTGAAGCCTGGGAATTCCAGCAGCTATGCTTTGACAGTGAACATAATGTACATAAACTTAAATTACAAGGGAGGAAAAGATAAAAAAGTCCACTAATGAAACTTAAAGCCCCAAAAAGGGTTGAACTTAATAAGAAAGGGGGAAACTTTCGAAAAGAAACTATACAAAATGGCAAAAATTACAAAGTTCTTATATATGGTAGAATAAATACTTTGCAGGCAACAAACTGGATGCTCAGAGGATGAATATATATCATGTATTAAAAAGATCTTTTAAAAAGACTACATCTAGATACATAAGTGGTTAGTAAAAGTCTAAAAGTGATTGAAGGAAGACAAAATCCTTAATAAGATCTATATGACAAATGAGGCATAGGAGAAACTCAATATCTGGAAGTTTAACATAAAACATCYATAAATTATGCCAACAAGATTTGAAGAAACATTTTACTAAAGGAATGAAATATCAATAAAACCTTGCTCCAGTTTATTGGTACAAGAATCTGCCAGGGACTCTTTTGGGACTTTTAAGTGGAGTGAAAGAGATGAAAGGGAGAAAGAGATGGTCACTGTGTGCAGCAGAAAGGTTTGATGAATTCTTCCAATCCTGTTAAATATGGAGTGGATTCAGATGGTTCCTACACCAACATTGATCTTGGGGAAGAAGAGGGAGAYAGTCAATCACAGGAATGATCCCTCACAGAAGGGTCAGTAAAATAAATTATAAAAAAATCAATGAAAAGAAAGGAAACGTGATTCAAGAGGGAATGGAGATACAAAAGTACTGTATTATTAATCGTGSTGTGAAACTTGTCACTGCAATCAGACTTAGCTGCAGGGGAATATAAAACAGCAATTGTGCTGGGAATTCTTCAGAAGGGCACCATGAGGACCTGGGAAATTAATGCTGACATCTGAATTAAACTCACTGGTGGGGTCTGCAAGCAGGAGCAGCATCCATAGTCCCAGGGCTAAATGCAACACGTTGGGGAAAAGGCAACACCTCTTTTAGAGGAATTAATGCCCACAATTCAAAGTGTTTGCAAGGAGTTTGTGAACATGTGATAAAATCACCCAGCTGTGTGGAAATGGGGAGTTGTCAGCATGGTCTTTCAACAGAGCAGTCAAAAAATGAAGTTGTGGGCTTAATTATTCTTGTAGATTATTAATTTATTAAAAGGGAAGAAACAAAGCATTGATTGGTTTTGATGATGGGAAACATTGCCAGGAGAGTCCTGCAGGGTTTTCCACTGGGAACTGTGTTCTTGAGCACACTTGTAAATGATTTGGAAAAGACTGACAATAAAAGAGTGATGAAATTGGCTGATGACACAGAATTATTCATGGTAATTGAAACTAATATTCCCATCAGGAGTTGTAGGATCATCTCAACACCGGGCAACAAAGAGACAGGTGYAACTGAGTGTTAGTAAATGCAAAGTAATGCACATGTGGGAAATGCAGCTCTAAATATTTATACACAGTGATGGTCTCTGGGGTAGCTATTTCCACTCACAAAAGAGATCTTGGCATCAGAGCCCAGGGGAACTGAATGTTAGGAATTACTGGAATAGTGAACAAAACAGAGAGTAACAGAATGGAGCTGCTTAAATCTGCAGTGTAGCCTTGTCTTTTGTGTGGAATCATTCCAGTTTCTTTTCTAAAATCAAATTTTAGAACTATGAAAGGTGGGGAGGAATGGAGAAGGTGAGTAGGAAGTGGTTACTCACTATTATTCATAACACAGGAACCAAGATGCATCCAGTAAAATGACCAGGAGTGAGYCTGGAAGAGAAATGAAAGGAAATACTTCATCCCACATGCCTGTATGACTGCAATTCCTTCTCTCTGAGTCACCAGGGTGGGATTCATCTGACTGAGCTTTAAGAGTGGATTCACCCCGTTTCAACTGGGCACCTTTTGTGCCAGAGGCCACTCCTGAGCCGGGGACAGGCTCCACAGAGAGGCAGGATTGGTAGGAATGTGATTCACCTCYCCCACTGGAGAGCTTTCTGTTAGCAGAGGTTGTGTAACACCTCATTGGCCACTGASTGTATTGCCCAGCTCCCTGCACACAAAACCACAGAATCAGAGCATGATTGGCTTTGGAAGGGGCCTTAAAGATCATCCAGTCCCACCCCTGTCATAGGCAGGAACACCTTCCACTGTCCCAGGCTGCTCCAAGCCCTGTCCAGCCTGGCCTTGGGCACTACCAGGGATCCAGGGGCAGCCACAGCTTCTCTGGGCACCCTGTGCCAGGGCCTGCCCACCCTCACAGTCAGGAATTTCTTCCTTATATTCAATCAAAATCTACTCTTTTAGTTTAAAACTCTTGTGTGACAGTGTTCACAGGGGTCCCAGGACGAGGGAAGAGGCGAGGATCTGACTCCATGTTTCAGAAGGCTGATTTATTATTTTATGATATATATTGTATTAAAACTATGCTAAAAGAATAGAAGAAAGGATTAGATCAGAAGTCTAGCAAGGAAAGGAATAGAAAAATAATTGGAATGATAACAAAATCTTATGACTGACCAGACAGTCTGAGCCAGCTGACTGTGATTGGCCATTAATTAGAAACAACCACATGAGACCAATCACAGATCCACCTGTTGCATTCCACAGCAGCAGATAATCAATGTTTACATTTTGTTCCTGAGGCCTCTCAGCTTCTCAGGAGGAACAATCCTAAGGAAAGGATTTTTCAGAAAATATCATGGCTACACTCTTGTCTTTTTCATGTCCTTGTAAAAAGTCTTATTCCATCTCTTAACAGAGATGGAAGGCTGTAATGTATTGGAAGGTTGTAATGTATTGGAAGGCTGCAACAAGGTCTCCCCAAAGCCTTCTCTTCTCCAGACTTCTTCATAGCAGWGGTGCTGCAGCCCTCTGAGCATCTTTGTGGCCTCCTCTGGGCTGGCTCTGAGCAAATGGAGCTCAAACATCAGGMGTAAGAGCTCCAAGAGGAACACAAAAAGCAGGCACAGGTCCATTTCCCAGGGATTGCCATGATGACAGGCATGTCCAACACACCCGAGCTGCTAGGGAAAAAACAAAGCTTAAAAATGCTGCTACTTCTCCTTTTTTTTTTTTTTTCCCTTCTTTTTCAACAGGTTGACCTTAAAGGGCAACAGGCTCCACACTCTGTCTGGTTTACAGGCAGATAAGAGCCACATCCTGGCTCTGGGTGGATGAAGGGGAAGATAAGTTGCTTTCATGGATGTGTCTGGGAAAGGGATAAATGATCTCCTTTATGGGCTCTTTGTTGCTCCTTGCTGGATCTGGGGCTGTCTCTGTGGCAGAGCAAACAGGTCACAGAGGGAGATGCAGTCCATCACACAGGGCCATTGCTCTGTCACTGGGCTGCACACTCTGTGCCCACAGCAAARGGCAGGGGGAAATGGATGGGCATGGGAAGCACAGAAAAAGAGCAGCAGTGCCTTTCTGCTGCTTCTGATACTGGTGGTGGAAGGGGACAGGGAATAATTATGCTCAGAGAACAGGAGCATCAARGAGATAAGGAAATCTGCTGCCCCTGCAAACAGGTGTCCTTCCTAAAAATCACATCTGCCTGGTTTTGCCTGGTTTTGCCATGTGCCAGTCCTTTCCTTCCTCCAGCTTTTGATTCTGTCAGTCAGAGGGGGCAAGAGGACAAAGCAGCAGGCTGCCAGCAAACCCGGGTTCATCTCTTGCCTACTTTGTTGGGAAGGATGAAKGTTTGACAAGAAGGTCTCACAGATATGTGTGCTTGGCAGAAAGATTTTTAAATGTAGAAACTGAAGAAGGAATAAAAATGAAAGCAAGTTTTGGTACAGAAGAAAAGAATTGCTGAGCCAGTCTCACTGGCTAACCAAGGAGGCAAAGGGTGTGTTAGTTAGAAGGGGTTTGTATGGCTTAGAGCAAAGGATAAACCCACCCCAAACAAGAAGATGTTTTTACCAATCACAAAGAGAGCACAGGCAAACAAGGCAGCAAATGGTGCAAGTAGAAAAAAGGTCTCAGAATTTTCCACTGCAAGAAAACTGAAAAACAACTTCTAGCTTAAACTGTAATGTACTGACTTTGAGTGACTGGAGAACAGTAACATGAATATGGTAATTACAGGAGTTATGATAGGCTATAGATAAAAGTTAAGGTATAGATTGGTTCTGCTGTATTAAGATGCTCAGCAAAGAAAAGTCTATAATGCACTGTAACCAAAACCAAAGGGTCTGCAGGCCTGCCTGCAGCTGGAGCTGACAGCTGTGGGCACAGCTCTGTCACCCACCACCCTGSYCTGCTGTAACATCAATATAATATAAAYTCAATAAAATACAATAAACTYCCTTTGAAGAGCTGCCTGGAGRCCTGCATCCCTCATTCAGGCTCTTACTCTACTTCTACCCCCTGTTTACTCCTGGGTGTGTCATTGTTTTCTTTTCCATCCTTCTTCTGTCCTCTCAAATATGAACAACATTTTTTCTAAGCCTCTAAAGCTCTCTGGGAGCAAGTTTTGTTTTTATTGGGCTTTCATATACAATGCAAACAGGCTCTCTCTCGGGCTACTACACATTCCAGCCTTATGAGTTGTGTTAGACAAGAAATGCACAGTAAATAGCAAAGCCCAGGTCAGATGGCTCCCAGAGGTTTTTTTTCCTCAGACTTGCTCAGTCTGAAACCTAAATCTCCTTTTCCCAGAGCCTCCCTTTCACCTCCTGTGTTCCTGGATGARGCAGAGGATCACTGTAGGTTTCTGTAAATCAGAGCTCAGCAGCCTTTTCTCAACTCAGCAGGGACAGAAAAATTGCCAGCCTTGGACTCCTCTATGTCTCTTCTAAGCCCACCAACCCACYGTGCTGAAGGATTATTGATCAGCACATCCCAGGTGGGCTCTCCCACCTGGAGAAATGTAGGAGTGGCCTGAGCCAGCCCTTCACTTGGGCAATCCCCAAATTTCAAGATCACAAATATGAGTATTTAGTTACTGCAGATCAGATGATGGGTTAATGAAAAAGTTTTTACTCATTTATAASATCAGAGATTGTGACCCCACCCTTCCTTGTACTTTTTTTAATGGCTTCCTCCAAGAATAAAGCATTCCTGAWCACAGGTCCTCCCAGTAGCCCTGGGAAGGATGTGTCTCTATTAGAMCAGATGGTGATTCACCCCACTGAAGGCTTTTTGTCCTTTACAGGTTTCTTTCTGAGCCCTAAAAGTGCTTTTAACCAGCTCCTGACAAGATGTCAGCTGAGATTGAGAGCGATTTATACCAATGGACTTGTGACTTGACCTCCACAACTGCTGAAAAAAGCACATTTGTAACAGCAACTGGTGTAAAGTTGTTTGTTCTTAAAAAAAAAAAAAAAAAAAAAAAAAAAAAAAAAAAACAACAAAAACACCCCCAAAAAACCCAAAAAACCAAACCTGAAAAAATATTCTGACAGGTATTCCCAGGGACAAGACACTTGCATGTTCTGGGGAGGCAAAAGAGCTTTTCGTTTTGGCAGGACAAAGGTAAAGGMTTTACTTTCACTAAATTCAGATTCCTTCACCTGACCTGCTCATTTTTGCTGGATATTTAAAGGTATTTGCCTGGATATTTAAAGGTGAGGAACAGACACATGTAGGGATTTGCTCAATCCCTACACAAGCTTGGCTGTCTGGTGTAGAAGGAGAAGAATTGCATCCTGGAGTTGCCTGTTTTGCTCTGTGCTGGCAGCTTAGAGGATTGCCTTATTGTCCAGGTAAAATCCCAAAAATCTGTTTTAGGGAAATCTTGGGAGAAGAGATCAGTCACTATTTGTTCCTGGCTGGAGTTTTGGTAGGAGCCAGCTCCTAGGGTCACACTCTAAGGCTTGGAAGGGACCTCAGGAACTCTGTCTGATCCCTGTGCCATTATCAGCTTTAGAAGTTCCTTATAAAATAGAAGCACTGCCAATGGGCTGAGCTTCCTGGAAAAYGAGCACCTGGAATTAGTGTGTTAAGTACAAAGACAGCAAAGATTGGCATGCAGTGCCACCACTTTATTTGAAGGTGATCTTGATGTTTATCAATGACCAGCAAGAGAAACACTCCCAGCACCAGGAGGGCCTGACTTTAGTAGAATTATAGAATTAATAAGATTTAATAAAGCCTTAAGATCATCAAGTCCAAGTGCTAACCCAGCACCARCAACAAAGGACAACACATCACCGGCTCAGAAGATAAAAAGGAGGTCCACTGGTGTGTTTTATCCAACATTTTCTGAGGAATATTCTCACTGGAGCCAATGGGAACTGAAGGCTGATGTCCCRGGGAAGAGTTTGGAACATTTCTCTGAGCTGTCTCTCTGGATTTCCCAAGGAAATCCTCCTCCTGGTTGGTTAGCCAAGCACAGATGTTCCTCAGGAGGAGATGCTGACAGCTTTGCCTACACTTGGAGAAATAGACTTTGCCTACACAGCAATGGAAAAAGGCTTGAACATGTGAAAATCCATGGGTCAGGGTGGAGGTCCCTCAGCTCAGTCCAGGCAGGAGCACAAACACCCTGAGGAGAGCAGTGTGCTCGTTTCAGAGACTGCTGGTATCCCTGCTGAGCTCCTTTGTACCTCTGTGAGCCACAGAGGGGGATTAGCAGGGTTTCTATCCAAGCCACAAGTAATTTTATCTGCCAGCTAAAGTGGTTCTCAGGGACAGCAGCCTCCAGGAGGAGGATGTGGAATGCTGGCCATGACACCTGAGTCAGCACCGTGCTGTGAGCAGGGGCAGAAGGAGCTGAGATGTTCCAGCTGTGCCTGCTGCCCAAAGAGCTGCCCCAGGAAAAGTTGCCGAGGCAGGTTTAAAAATCTGTCCATCTGCACACATGGGTTCAGCTCATGTGTGTGTGCTGGTGTGTGTGCAGACCTCTCTGAATGACCCTAATGTCTTCTACACCCTGGGAACTGCTGAGCTAAGCCCTTCCAGTGGCCCCAATCCTTGGAATATCCATACAGCTGCCAAGGAAAATCAATGGAAAGAGCTGAGTGGTGGAGCCAGGCTTCTGACTGAAAATGGTGTTTTGCCACTGGGACCTGAGGCTGAATAAAAGGCTTRAAATGTTGAATGTATTGTGACAAGAATTCTGTCTTCAGGAGGAGCCACTTTCTCAGAGCCTGAGTCCATTTCCTCTGGGRATTTGACATTTAATGAATCCCTCTGATCAGAGAGACTCTGTCTGGGAGCTCTCAGGCACCRTCTGATCTGCTCTGTCCCACTGGAGCAGGAGCTGTGATGCAGAGGATGGAGTTTGGTCCCTATGCAGCAGGGATGGAATCCATAATTTCCTCTGAAAGMGATGACTCTGCCTTTGGGTTGGCATTGGAACTGGACTGTCCCTGACTTCAAAAGACCGAGAGGATCTCTTATCAAACATCTTCAAAAACTGTGAAAGGAAGACTGGGAAATGCCAGCCAATTTCCTCTGTTTTTGTAGGAACTTGTTTATGTTTTCCAAGTTSTAGCTCTGAAAAATAAGTTGGCTTGAATTAATATGCAGCATGTTTGGTTTTTGCTGTTCGTGTGTATGTGCACTTTATTTGATTCCCAGAGGTTGCCTTTGCCTTGTTTTCTCAGAAAGGATTGAAATATTTCTTTTGATGTTTTTAAACATTTCTCTCCGTGTCTGGTGAAAATTCTCATTTCTTTCTTTGCTGCAAATGCGTGCTTAATAAMAAATAATTTTAAAAAAAGCAAACCCACCCCTTCTATTTCCTATTTTGAAGAAAAGCTACAGAAATGACACAGAATTGAGAGAAAAACTGAGAATGGCTGTGATATAACAGGGCAGGGGATGYAGGAGGGGAGTTGTGTAGACTCAATGTCTCTGTTGAGTTGCAAGGCAGGAGTTGTAAGGAATATTGTCACCCCACAACCCTTTACATCACATCAGCCTTCAGTCCTACATTTTGGGGATGAAAGAGAGAGCCCAGCCACAGAACTGAGTCCCACAACTCCCCCATGGGAGTCCTCAATCCAATTTCTTCCAAATTCAAACAGGCCAGGGGATAGAGAAGGGAATCCTCCAAGAATATTCCGRGAATTTCATTCATAGAATCATGGAATCCTAAAATGGTTTGGGTTGGAAGGGAACTTCAAAGTTCATCTCATTCCACCTCCTGCCATGGGCAGGGACACCTTTCACTGGACCAGGCTGCTCCAAGCCCTGTCCAYCCTGACCTTGGARATTTCCAGGGATGGAACATCTYCCACCTTTCTAAACAGCCTGTGTCAGTGGTTCTGCACTCTTACAATAAAAAATTTCTTCTTTAAGTGTAGTTTGAATCAACACTCATTTAGTTTGAAATCATTTCTCTTTGTCCTATCACTACAGGTTCTTGTAAGAAGTCTGTCCTCATCTCTGCAGGCAAACACCACAGCTTTCTGATTCTTAACTTCTAATTTTTCAAACTCACCACCTTCCCCCCTCAAAAGAAAAACCTCTATAAATCTTTCAGGTAGAGGATTCAGCCTTTTTGGTGAAAACCATGTTTTGTTGGTTTGTTTTTCCCACTTTTGGGGCTTTCATAAAACAAACAAACAAACAAACACACAGAGAAAAGCCACTATAGGAAAACACTTCCATCCACAAAACAAACAAAAATTTGGTCACCTGAAAAAGCATCCACTCAAAACACTTGGTTTGCTTTCCACAAAATTTTAGAAGGAATTTAAAATCCAATCCCTGGCTTGTGCTGTCCTAAGRTCAAAGTACAAGAGGTTGGATGCCAACAGGAAACCTTCAGAGGTAAAGGTCACCCAGACCCCCCATGCAGGGAATCACATTTCAGGTAGGGGTAAGATTTATGTTGCTCTGCAATCTTCCAAGGATTTAGTTAATGTCCTTCTCAGTTTGCTCTGTAGCTTACATGCTGCTCAGGCTATCCATGGTTTTATATCCTACATTCCCACCCCATTTTCAAACTCTAAACTTAAATTGCACTTCTTGGGATTGGTAGTGAAGGAATTAAATAAATTTCCTTGGTAAAAACYCTTCTGCAGGGGATGAGAATGGGATTTGCTCATGGACACCCCAGTAGCATGTCACACCAATTAAACTCATGGAAACACAAGTGTAAGGGCTCCTTAATTTGTTTTCCTTCCAGTKATTTCAAGGATGGCTTTCTGATTTCCAAGAGAGCACAGAGACTTTCTGATACCTGGAAATGAGCAATGCTGCTCCAATACATCACTTTTTTAACACATCAGCCTTCTGGCATGCTGAAGTGTGGCAGAAGGGCAAGTCCAGTAAGGGCTYTATGGAGAAAATATGGGTGAGGGTAGATCTTGGGGTTCTGCTGAGGCACAAGGGTTTTGAGGAGCAAAGCTGAGGACAGGGGCTGAGAGAGGGAATTGCTGTCAAAATAGGGGACAGTGATGCATCTTCCCAAATTGGTTTTGAGGGTACCCTCACAGCCAGGGAGCAAAACCATTCCAGCCTTCCAGGCTTCCAGTACTTCAAGAGGGTTGTACAAAAGAGGGAGAGTGGGTTTTTACAGGGACAGAGAGMGATAGGAAGAGGGGGAACATTTTTAGACTAAAAGAGGAGRGATTTAGYTGAGATATTAGGAAYGAATTCTTCCCTGTGAGGGTGGGGAAGCCCTGGCAAAGGTGCRCAGAGAAGCTGTGGCTGCCCCTGGATCCCTGGAAGTGCCCAAGGCCAGGTTGGACAGGGCTGGGACAGTGGAAGYTGTCCCTGTCCATGGCAGGGGTGGCACTGGATGATCTTCAGGTCCCTCCCAATCCAAACRACCCCAGGACTCCATGGCTGTSTGTATTAGTTACCACTGYGCTGTGTAAGTGAAGTCCCAGCTATATTCCATCACCTCTCTGCATTAACCACAGCCGGCCAGAGAACAACCTAGGGGATGCTTCTCTTGGGAGAAATGTTCCTGCAGGGCATGGGAGTGCTGTCACAAGATGGTTTGCAGCATCCTCTGGCCCCTGTCCTTTCTGCAGTGCAGAGATGAGCAGCCACCCCTCCACACCTTCTTGTTGAGGAACTGGTTGTTATTCTCCTTCATCTTTGTATTTATACCTTCCTCCTTCAAAGCCTCAGCAAACAACAGGGGAGAAAAGCAGGGTGGGAGAGAGGCAGCAGGGACAGTTTCTGTCCCCTTGTCCAGCCAGGACTCCTCCCAGAGCACCATTTGGCAGCCTATCAGCTCCTGGGCTTTAAAAAATTTTTTTTCCAGATTTTCCCCATCTCCCTTTACTTTTTCCTCCTCTTAGRGAGGTGTGCTTGGCTTTGGTGGGACAGGCTAACCCTGTCTGTAACAGGAAAGGCAACAGAAGTGTGGCTGCAAGCAGACCCCAGGGGAAAGGTCCAAGCAGGGCAAGCACATGTAATATCCCTGTTCAGATATTTTCCAGCTTCCAGTTATTTTCAGAAGTTTGTCTCTCTGGGAGCCCCCGAGGGATRTCTCTMTRCAATACTTGTCTTCTACAGCCTGAGACCAGACGTCTCAATTGGAGACACAGCCTCTTAAGCATTCATATTTAATAACACTTATTTTTTAACTCCATTAAAACGTGCTGGGAGGTGGATTCCCTTCACCAAACAGGAGGGAAATGTTTTTTTCAGGGCAGGCTCTGGGAGGGTGACTGCTAGGCAGAGATCTGAGCTGTGTTGACATGTGTATGTTACAGCTTCATCTTTAACCTCTGTCCTCATGGAGCCAGCTGGGAGATGAGGCTGGAATTAACCTTTCCCCACTGCAGGARGCCCACAGCTCTCTGCTTACTGGAAAGTTTTGTCTTTTCCCTTTTTTAATTATAGTGATTCCGTGCAGCTGTCGGCATCCTCCTGCTCCTCCTGTTAACACGAGATTGGTAAGGAGGGTCTCTTCTCAGGAAGGCAGCTGGTTTTTGTCATTCRTTCACTTAATTAGGATGTAAGCTTCTTCTACAATCAGAAATCACTTTGGGCTCCTTGCTGAGGACTCATCTGAGTTGGAGTTCCACAAGTTAAAGCGATGCTAAGGCCCTGACCACAGTCAGGGTTTGCATGGTGCAGCCAGCTAATATTTGTTGGATCTGGTAGCAGTTTGTTACAGCTAATATTTGTTGGATCTGGTAGCAGTTTGTTACAGCTAATATTTTTTGGATCTGGTAGCAGGTTGTTACACACAGAGATGTGGTTTTGACAGTTCTTCTGCACTCCCAGAGCTGGCTGCCACCTCATCTTTGGCATTTACCAAATGGGAGCATCCAAACCCAGAGCTGGATCTGGCCACTCTCATTGATGTGATCAAGAGCTGAGCATGAACCAGGAGCAATGGGCACTGAG
Organism: Sporophila hypoxantha; assembly: GCA_002167245.1. NCBI lineage: Eukaryota > Metazoa > Chordata > Aves > Passeriformes > Thraupidae > Sporophila > Sporophila hypoxantha. The sequence continues at coordinate 80,419 of NDFG01000858.1, read as the reverse complement.
AACAGACAAATAAAGCTATGAGATMAAATTCTTTCTCCATTTTAAATTTATGTAAACTCTTCTTATTCTCTTCTGCCTCAGCGACTGGGGTGCTGCAGCTCTCCAGAGCTTAGGGCCCTGTTTGTATGAGAGCACCAACAAGGAAAATAATTCCTTCAAGGCTGCTAATTTCYCAGCTAATTGGAAAATACCAGCTGCAGAGCCAATGTCTGGACCCTATTTTAGATTCAAAATGTACCCTGAGCTCATGAAATATTCACCTGTTGTTGCTTATTGGGGCAAACAGAAGCAGAACCWGCTCCACACCAGCAGATAGTTAAAGATCAGGAACCTCAGATCATGTATCCTGAGAGCTGGGAAAGGGAGAAATGAGGTAGCAATCCCATGATTTCAGCAAATTTTATTGTGCTTTGTTCATGTTTATTGTTCATCCTCAGCCACTGAGYCTGCTGAATGAGTTCTTGGGTTTTGTCTGCAAAGAACTGAGAATTTCTAGGAAAAAAATTGAAGKATTATATTATCAATAATGTTAAACGTAACATTAGATTCTAAATCCCACTGAAGTCAAAGTTTTCCTTATTTCATYTGCTGACTATTCTGAGCATAAAACACTGGTGAATTTTCAACATTCAATTGTTTCAGAAATATCTGGACTTTCCCCTGTTGTGGCACAACTGAGGAAAAGGAGCTGCKCTGAGCAGCTTTTCACCACAAAGGCCCAGGAAGGAAGGTAAGAGGTCTCTGTGCACCTCTCAACTCACCAGTGCTCCATCTCTGTTGGTGGAAAAGTCTTTGCTGGGAAGGGAAGCACATTTCCCTAGGGAACAACCTCAAAGGATGATTAGATAATGCCTAATGATGGGCAGGCAAGCTCAGGGTCATGGTTTGTGGAGATCCTCAGRGTGGACCCAGACTGCAAACACCCTGATGGCAGAGTCACTCCAGTGACAGCATTCCCTGGGGAACAATGTGCAATGTCAAACTCAGGACCTCTGTCATGGCCTCCTAGATGCAAAGGCTTGGACTTGTGAGGCTTGAAGACTGTCCCTGAAAAGGCAATTAATGTGGATTTTTCCTTGCAGGCTATTTTGCAGAAATATGCTCTGATTACTGTGGATTTTTCCTTGCAGGCCATTTTGCAGAAATGTGCTCCCACACTCTTCAGGGCCCTCCAGGTCATGGAATTGTAGAGTCATGGAATGGTTTGGGCTACAAGGGACCCTTAAAGGTCACTTAGTCCAACCTCCTGCAARGAGAAGGGACATCTTCCACTGCATCAGGTRYTTCAGAGCCCTGTTTGACCTGTCAGGATAATCATATCAATATAATCAATACAATKATCAATAATTGAGCTGGATAATCAGGGACTTCCTTGGACGGGTGTCTGAGGCCAGCTCTGGGACAGCTTCTGCCTCTACTTTGCTCAGCAAAAGTTCAAGACCTCTTTCCTCTCCAGGTCCCCAGAAAAACTTCCCAAAATGCCAAAATCAAGGACCAAATGCCTTGGCTTCTAGAAGAGAACTGTGGAAATCATTCACACCATTTAATAGATGACAAGAAGATCTCTGCCACTGTGCAATGGAGATAATGTGCCATGCAGCCAGGGCAGGACAGATCCAGAGGTTTCCTTCTCTGCAGGCACCTTTATCAGGGCTGATACAAGCATGAATATCCCCAGAGGATGGTTTGGAAGCTGGCACCATCCCTTTAGCACTTGCTCAAGAGGATATAACCACAAACTCCTCCAGATCTCCCTTTTTTAATGCAATCAGTTTTCAAAAGCTCTCCTCCTCATRGCCCAGCCTGACGGGGTTAAACACCTTGGAGGAGGCTGGAATGTTTCTAATCCCACTGATTTATTAAAATTGTCTAAAGATAGCCAGCTGCAACAGATAAAACTGCTGCCCTCTGCACTTCAGAAAGGTCCTCCCTGAGCCAGCTCTGCATGGAAAACATTGGCAGTGTGTGGGTGACCTCTGGAACGTGGTGGTACCTTGTGCTGCCCAAATCCATCCCTGGCCAGATTTCCAGCTGGGCTGCCTTCTGCCAGCTCTGGCATCTTCCTTGCTCAGAGGATTCATGGCCAGAGGTGTTGTGGTGGCAGTGGAGGTGGGCATCAAAGCTGCTCCCAAAAGGATTTCAAGTTATAGGAACAAGATTAGAAACAAACAAACAAACAAACAAAAAAATTCATGGCAGAGTGAGACAGAGGGATTTTTATTTATCGCTGAAGGGGAAATGTTGGGAATTTGCACACACTCCTTTGGGGTCTCTACCTGATGATCTGGAAGACAAAGAGGGTGTTCACTAATGTTTTACTGCCCCTCAAATCCCTGCTGTGATAAGATCTTAGTGGTGCTTTGCTCTTCCCCTCCCAGCTGCACTCCCTGGACCACCAAAAGAGCTCTGGTMGATGCAGTGCTGCAAAACCTCACCTTTCAAGATCAGTGCTTGAGGCTGGGGAAAGAGGCAAAAAAGGCATCCAGATTTCTACCCTGCACATTTTTCTGCCTGTAATAAATGGTTGCACAAGGCAGAGTTCAGAGATCTCTGCACTCCAGGCCAAAGCAGGGCTGTGCAGGACGTGACAGCTTTGATTTGTGCCTGTCCAGAGCCCACCAGAGACAAAAGGCAGTGTCAGGAGTAATGGAATGAGCGTGGCAGGCAGGCCCAGCAGTGCTCTTATCAGCTGGGGGAYGCAGAGCAGATCCCAGGGGCAGAGCAGACCAGGTACCAGGAACCAGATCTTAAGGTTGCATTCCWCACATACGTGGGATTGCCTGCGGTCCCCCCTCAGTTTTCTCTGCCAATTGAAAATCTGAAACCTGCAAGGGGAAAAAAAAAAAGTCTTAGTGAATAAAAGGTAATTAATTTTCTGCACTGTATTAATCTATAAAGTAATACAGCACGAAGAAATCCTTTGCCCACCTTGGGGGGAGTGTATTGTTTAAACCCCAGGAGCAGAAATGTTTAATTTAATTTCACAGGTAGCTATTTTGCAAAGCCTCRGAGGGAGGAAACTGCCAATACCACCACTCCAAGAATTTGACACGATATAATTTATGTTGCCTTTGTACRGAGAGACCTCAGAATGTTGCACACACATGTGGGCACCCCCACACGCCCACAGAGAACCCCTCCTGTGCACTTCCAGTGCAACAACACAAAAGGAAGCAGGGGAAAAATGGAAAAGAGCAGTGGAGTTGGCCAAAGTCTCAACASAAGCCTGTGCTGAGCCAAGAGAGGGATTTCTGGTATCCCATGACCCTGTGCTGGCTCTTCCCTTGGGATCACATTGCTCTCCTGCCTGCCTTTATTTTTGCAAGGATTAGGACACAAATAATGTCTACAGGAATGATGTTTTATAGAATCACAGAATGTCCTGAGCTGGAAGGGACCCCCAAGCATCACCAGTGCAGCTCCTGGCCCTGCACAGACACCCCAACAACCCCACCCTGTGCATCCCTGGGAACATTTTCCAAATGCTTCTGAAGCTTTCACAGCCTTGGGAATGTGCCCATTCCCTGGAGAGCCACCACCCTTAGGGGGAAGAACCTTTCCTGATATCCAGCCTAAACCCCCCCAAACCCACCTCTGTGCCATTTTTTGCCACTCTTGGTGGCCTGTCAGAACGGCACAACCATGCCAAGGCTGCACAGCCTGTGCCCAGTGCTGATGCCAGCAGAAGTCACTGCTCTGCAGGGTAAGAGAGGGCACCTCCACACACCATTCCCTCTCATTTGACCTTCCCATCCATTCCAAACCTGAGGGAGTTTGCTGTGAACAGTGAGAGGTTTCAGTTTGCAGGGACAGAATGCACTAATAATGTCACAGGCAGCCTAAAACTTTAATCCAYGCCCCAAGGGCTGTGATGGTTCAATGCCTTCTGGCAGAAGTTTTTATTTCATTAACTCCTCTGGGGCTTGATTTACCCTTATCTTAAAATGGGAAGAGCCTTTTTCCCATGTTATTCCCATCAGGCAATGATCAGACCTGCCAAAAGATGGGACGTGGTGCCTAGGGACGTGGCTTAGTGGTGACTTGGCAGTGCTGTGTTAATGGTTGGACTCAGAGATCTTGGAGGTCTTTTTCCAATAAAATGATTCTATGATTTTGGGATCTCTCACAGAATCTCTCCCACCACGTGGGGTGGTGGAATTTCAGAGTTGGTTTCCTCGATCTCTCACACGTGAGGTGGTGGAATTTCAGAGCTGGTTTCCTCCTTCTCTCCTGCTGTAGCTGCTTGTCTTTTCCTCCAAAATCCCCACCAGCCAGACTCAGCTGGGGTGAGCTCTGACTTCCAGCCTGTTTGCACTCATGGAATCATGGAACTGTTTGGGTTGGAAAGAACCTAAAGATCATCCAGCTCCATGGGCAGGGACWCCTCCTGCTATCCCAGGTTGCTCCAAGCCCCARCCAGCCTGGCCTTGGACARTTCKAGGGATCCAGAGACAGCCACAGCTTCTCTGGGCACCTGTGCCAGGGCCTCCTCACCCTCTGAGTGAAGAATCTTTTCCTAACATCTAAATTTCTCCTCTTTTKGTTTAAAATTGTTCCCCRTCATGCCATCACTATCTGCTCTGTAAAAGTCCCTCCCCACCTCTTTCATAAACTCCTTTCAAGTYCTGGAAGTCCACAATAAAATCTCCCTCTACCCTTTTCTCCTCTGMGCTGAACAACCCCAACTTCCTCACTCTATCTCCATTGCAGAGGTGCTCCAGCCCTGGAATCATCCTGGTGACCTCCTCTGGACCTGCTCTGACAGATCTGACTGAGAAGGYGTGAGACTAAAGCACCCCATGATAGGCCAGGCTCAGGAAAAGGCACAGGAAAGCCTCAGGAAAGGACACATTTCTCAGGCCCAAGCTGATCCTGCAGCCTGGGGTCTGCAGAGCAGACACTGCCCTCCCACTACAGCCCCATGATGGGATTTTTGTGAAGTTTTCACAGGAGTTTCTTGCCAAGGTCTGTGCTCTGTCAGGGTGGGACAGCACAGCCCACATCAGTCCCTCTGCTGGAGAAAGGCCTGAAGGGACTGGGGGTTATGTCCCAGGGGCATCCACTTAGCTCCTCTAATCCCTTTCCATTCCACAGCTGTCCCATGGCACTTTGCCACCTGTGAGCTTGTTGAGTGTGAAAGTCTCTTGCTTCACAGCTAGCTTTGCAAAATCTGCTCTGTCCCCGCTCCAAGATAAACAGAGAAACCCAAGCAGCCRGTGAGAGCAGTCTCCTGATGGGAGAGACCTGAGAGGGCAGATTAGAAAATAAAAGGAGCAAGAAATGTGTAAGTCCTGGCCAAATTATGACTAAGGCCAAGATAGGATAACGGCTTTCGGTTCTTTGAAGAGAGTAAACACCACGATGGGAGAGCAGATACGGTGAGGTGGAGGAGGCTGAGCAGAGAAAAACATTTGCTGTGGGCTAGGAGATGATTTGAGGCCATGAAGGAGGCTCAGAGGGAGGAGAAGGAGCCCTGTGGCTGTTGTCCATCTCACATGGACAAGCCCAGGTGTGGGGAGCGCTCGCTGGACAGGTGTGCAGTGGCAGAAGTGTGGTGCCAAGCTAGATTATTGGCAAAAGTTTGATGGCATTTCCTCCAAAACTAAAGCTGCCTGCAAAGTCCCTTAGAGCGCCCAAAGGCACACTTTAATCTGATACCAGAGCCTGTGGAAATGAATATTTTTCCCATGGAAAATGGGCTCTGTTTGCGGCCACTCGCCCCTGGTTTGACAGGGCCAGCCAAGCTAGAAAATGGCAAATTTTTATTTCTCCAAAACTAAAGCTGCCAGCAAACTAGGACTCTGCAAGTCCTTAGAGCCCAAAGCCCCCTTTGAGCTGATATCAGGCCCTGGGGAAAATAGACTTCTTGGAAAATGGCCTTTGTTGTTGCACTTGCCCTGGCTTGACAGGGCGGTGCCAAGCTAGAATTTGCAAATTTGCTGGATTTCCCCAAAACTAAAGCTGCCAGCAAACTAGAACCCTGGCAAGACCTTAGAGCCCCAAAGGCCACCTCTGTGCTGAATACCTAGAGCCCTGGGAAATGACTTCTTTTTCCCATGGAAAAATGGCCTCTCTATGCGGCCACTTGCCCTGGCTGACAGGGCGGTGCCAAGCTAGAAATTTGCAAACTTTGCTGGATTTCCCCAAAACTAAAGCTGCCAGCAAACTAGAACCCTGCAAGAACCTTAGAGCCCCAAAGGCCACCTCTGATACCCAGAGCCTGAGGAAAATTCTTTCTTTTTCCCATGGGAAAATGGCCTCTGTATGTGGCCACTTGCCCTGGTTGACAGGGTGATGCCAAGCTAGAAATTGGCAAACTTTGCTGGATTTCTCCAAAACTAAAAGCTTGCCAGCAACGAGGACCCTGCAAGCCCTTAGAAGCCCCCAAAGCCCCCCTCTGGGCTGATACCCAGAGCCTGGGAGAATGACTTCTTTTTCCCATGGAAAATGGCTTCAATTTGTTGCCATTCGCCCTGGCCGACAGGGCGGTGGCAAACTTTGCTGGATTTCTCCAAAACTAAAGCTGCCAGCAAACGAGGACCCTGCAAAGCCCTTAGAGCCCCAAAGCCCCCTCTGAGCTGATACCCGGAAGCTGGGGAAATGACTTCTTTTTCCCATGGAAAATGGCCTCTGTATGTGCCACTCACCCTGGCAAAATGGTGGGAGTGCCAAGCTAGAATTGGGCCAAACTTTGCTGGAATCAGATGGAGAAGCAGGTAAAGGAGGGAGTTGTTCCTGTGGTTCCTGGCAGCAGGGCTGGGTTTGCCCATTTCCAGCCAGGGAACTCCATGTCCAGGGCTGCATCACAGCTGGCAGCAGGTCCAGGAGGAGGGGGAATTTTCCCCCTCTGTCTCTCTCAGGTGAGACCCCAACCTGCAGAGCTGCCTCCAGCCCTGGGGTTTCCAGCATCAGAGGGATGTGGAAGGTGTTGGAGTTGAGACACAAAGAGGCCACAAAGATGCTCCCAGGGCTGGAACCAGGCTGGAAGAGCTGGGGGTCTTTACCTGGAGAAGAGAAGGCTCCAGGAAAACCCAAGAGCCCCTTCCAGGGCTAAAGGAGTCCTGTAAGAGAGAGGGGAACATACCTTTTTAGCAAGGCTGTACTGATTAGACAAGGAGCAATGGTTTAAATTAAAAGGGTTCCATTTATATAAAAATAAAACATTTTTACAATGACAATGTAAAACACTGGCACAGGTTACCCAGATAGGTGCGTGGATGCCCCATAAGTGGAAAGATTTGTGGACAGATGGACAGGGCTTGGACCAACCTGGTTTAGTGGAAGATGTCCCTGCCCAATACAGGGGGTTTGAGGACAGAGGGGCTTTGGCAGGTCCTTTCCAACCCAAACTGCTCCATAATTCTCTTGATTTAACTAAGCACGGCTTGCAGGCTTTCCTGCCACACTGGGACACAAAACTGTGCCTTTCCTGCCACATCTGGGACACAAAACTGTGCCTTTCCTGCCACATCTGGACACAAAACCATGCCACACGCTGAGAGATGAAGAAGTGGTAATAAACCCCTCTGTAAATTAAATACATAAGAATATTTTTACAATGGTAAAACACTGGCACACATTGCCCAGATAGGTGGTGGAGTGCCCCATAAGTGGAAGATTGTTGGGCAGACTGGACAGGGCTTGGGACCAACCTGGTTTAGTGGAAGATGTCCCTGCCCATACAGGGGTTGGACTAGAGGGGCTTTGGAAGGTCCTTTCCAACCCAAACTGCTCCATAATTCTCTTGATTTAACTAAGCATGGCGCTGCAGCTTTCCTGCCACATCTGGGACACAAATTGTGCCTTCTCTGCCACATCTGGGATACAAACTGTGCCTTTTCCTTGCCACATCTGGGATACAAAGCCATGCCACGGGTCTGAGGGATAAAGAAGTGCGTAAAACCCCTTTCTTGCAAATTAAATTACATCTACCTTTTTAAAAGAACCTGGCCCCAGATYCCTGAGATCCCTGAATGCCCAGGGTGTAACCCYTGCAGCCAGCCCTGGCAGAGCACCAGTCCCTGCAAAACAGTGATTATGTTACAAAATAATCCCCAAACTTTAATCAGTTCTTAATTAAGAGGTGCCTCAGAACTAAAAGAGCACACAGCATTTAAATCCCTTGGTGCATTGCACCAAGAAATCATCCTCCTGTCTGCAATCCCTGGATTGCACAGCTTTCCAAGGGGGCAGATGAGTGAGTATTTCTCAAGCAGTTCTGAGGCCAACGTGACAGCACATTTAAATAACATTTACATAGGGCTGCTGAGAGATCTAGCTTTTGCTTTTCAGCCTACCAAATCAAATAAAGTGAACTTGACACAGAAAAGAAAAAAAACCAACCCTCCAGGATTTCCAAGCTCTGTAGAAAATCACCAGGAGCATTTTGGGAAACCTGGCTTCAGAGCCAAATCTGCAGCCTAAGCTCAGGCATCTGGGAGCAGTTTCACTGGTGGGATACTGCAGTGAAAATTGTTTCAGTGAGAAAGTCAGAGTAATACCAGAGGAAATAGAAGAATTGGTGTTGCTAAGCCTTTCAATTTGATCACATGTGTGTTTTGGATGCAAAGCCCCAGCTGCTGCAGTAATGGTGTGTCTTGGAGTTCCCAGKATTACACTGCAGTTGGAGCACACTTGACTGCAGAGAAAAATGGCAAAATAGGACAGCTTCCCCATCAGAAGGGAAATAAGTGTCTTGGACAGAGTTTCAGCAGTGCCTTTAAAATAGGCAGTGACAAAACTTGAACAGGGGGAAGAGGAGATGCTGCCCTTGAGCAGCACATGGGGATCAACGCTGAGATACCAAAGGGTCTGCTCTAACCTTGGYCAGAAGTTTTAGCACCAGCCGTCAGCCTGGGCATAAATATTTGCTTTTCACCTGCCAACTTCTTTAATTTAGATGAAAAATTATGCATGGTGGAAGGAGAGAGGATGGAGAACTGTGAGGTGTTTTGGAAGTGGGACCTTTGCTGTGCAAAGCCCACCTTCACCTGAGGGCTCTGCAGGAACACAGGGCAAAGCTGTCAGTGCCCTTTCATGAGAGCTTGCAGAGAGAGCTGGAGGCAAAACTCATTGAAACAGAAGATTTTGGGAGACCACAGTGGGACAAAGTGTGTGGAACAAGGCACCTGAGCAAGGATCATCCCAGAACAGCCTGGGGGAGGGATAGAAAAGGAGTGAGATTTTATTCTCACTCCTTACCATCAGATTGCAGGGAATCTCCCTCTGCAAGAGCTGGGAGCACTTCTGCTGCCAGGCAGATCCTGGCAGAGCCACATCCCCTCCCAGGTGCTGACAGGGCTGTGAGTTAGGGGCTCTGTGTTGATGTGAGGCAAAGACAGCCTGGGATGAATTTTTTTTAATTTTTTTTTTTTTTCCACACTGCAAAGGTATCAGCAAATAGTTTCTCCTCGTTCAGTCTGGGAAAAGAGCAGCAGCTGAGAGCAGAGGGGCTCTCTGCAGCTTGGGGGGGATGCAGTGTAATCCAGACAGCGTGGGAAAATCCTGGGAGTGACCCCAGAGAGAGGAGGAGGAGGAGGAGGAGGAGGCTGGGGGCAGGACGCGGCCTTGCTTTACAGGAGGGCAGGTTACACAAACATCTGCCAGCAGGGCCAGAGGAGAGCTGATCCTGCCTTGGGGGATGTCATGGGCTCTGTGACCTTTCCAGGCCCCTTCCCACCCTCTGAGGCTGTGGGCAGGGGGGGCTGGGGGCAATAAAGCCCCTCTGGCTGTAGGGAAGGGGGTGTGTGTGGGGCAGGCCTTCCCTGGGTACAGGCAGCACCACCACGAGTCCCACAGCTGGCTCAGACCTGATTTGGGTGCACAAATTGGGGATTCATTGGTGTCTGCAGCCCTGCTCAGCTGCATTTTGTGCTTCTTTGCTGCACTATCCATGGATTTCCACCTGGAGAAGCTGGGCTGAGACTGTCAAAGAGGGAGAACTGAGGTGAGATATCTTAAGGTGCAAACATAAAATAAACTGGAGAGCACTGCAGCTTCCCTGGGGTTGTGATCTCTGCTACCTCCCAAGGATGGAAATCCTGGGCTCCCAAGGATGGGCTGGGAARCACCTCTGGGTGATTTTGTGTGAATTGACAGCCAAAGCAGGACCAGAACACAAAGCAGAGCAGGAAATTGGGACAGTTTAGGTGCTGCCACCAAAGCTGAATGACTTGACCAAGGTCATTCTGAGTCATGATGCAATCCTGGAAAAGKTGTGGCTGCCCCTGGATCCCTGGAAGTGTCCAAGGCCAGGCTGGACAGGGCTTGGAGCAACCTGGGARAGTGGGAGGTGTCCCTGCCCATGGCAYGGGRTGGAACAGGATGATCTTTAAGGTCCCTTCCAACCCAAATAATTCTGTGGTTCTATAATTGCAGACTTGTGATCAAGCAGACATTTTTTAGGAGCCCCCAAACACTACAAAAGCCCTGATCAAAAATTGCCATGGGTCTCAGGAACCCTTGGGGCCTGTAGCAGCCATAAGAGACARTTCTGCTGACTTCACAAAATGGAAACATCCTTTTATTGCAGTGCTGGCTGCGAGGAGCAGCATCTCCTCTGGGAGAGCCCCTCATACCCCACAGAGGAGCCAGCTGAGGGTGTCCCCTGGGATGGAGGATGGATCTGGGCTGTGTGTGTGCCCTCAGAGGGAAGGAACTCAGGGTGGAGCCCAGGGAAACAATCCCAGCTTCGTGGTGGTGATTAAAGCGGCGTTAGATTGGAGCACCGGATCAGGTCAGATTAAACAATGAGGTCAGATGACGGGAAGGAGCCATCTGTGCCTTGTGGAGGGCTGGGCCTGCTCCAGGGACGGACTGTGAGCCGACATCCCACAGCCTGTCACTGTCACCGGGGCCACCACTCCCTGCTGGCTGCAGCACGCAGCTCCCTCCTGCAAGGAATGCTGTGGGGAGCAGAGCTCTGCCCAAATCTTATCAGCTCCTGATAGGGAAATACCCCCCCTGCAAGAGGGTGTGGAAACCCAGGGCACTGGGAATATTCCTCTGTCTGCTCTGGGGTGCCCTGACCCCCAGGGCAGCACTGACTGTGACCCTCATTCATGGAGAAAGTTTCCCAGACTTCAAGATAGACTGGAACCCACAAAAGTGTGGAATAGATTATAGAGAGCAGTGTAGAGAAATTAGTGATGAACATGGTGGTGGTTCTGTGTTGATGGTTGTATTTGATGATCTTAAAGATCTTTTCCAACCTAAATGAGTCTATGAAATGGAAAGGACCAGGGATGGTGGGTAAACACAGCAGTAAATTCAAGCAGAGTTAATTGGAAGGAGATCACTTGGCGAGAAATCGAGGTTTTGGGATTTTTAGTATGTTGTGGATGGAAGCAAGATGGAGGGCACAGGGTGTAGTCCTGGGTTTCTTCTTCATGCTTCTTCTTCCTCCTTCTCCATGGGTTTGGGTGGCATTTTGTAACTGGGCAGGAAAGTCCCCATTGCAGCTCTTTGGGATCAGTTATTGGGTTAAAAGGGGAAATAATCCAGTGTCAGTTCTTAATTGGATAGTTCAGTCTTAAAAGCCCTTGTAACAAGAGATTGTTGGGCATTTTGTGCCTTCTAATGAAAAGCTGCAGAACTCACAGCAGTGAGYCTGTTTTACTGATAAGAAATAATAAACACCTGAGTGTGAACATGAACTGCCATCTCAAGTGCCTTCAATCCAGACCCAGAGACAACAATAGCTGGGACCCTGGCAACTGGGACCCCCACAAGAGGGGAAGGCATGTCCACAGTCCCCTTCCCTGTCTCTGCTTCATCTGTCACCTGTGGAAGTCAGYGATGTGAGGAATGATGGAATGGAGCTTCCTTGGGCCACTGGGCTGGAGGGGTGGGAGTTCTACCATGGCCAGGGCACGTAGGAATGGACAGCAGGGGCTTTGGGCACATAGGAATGGACAGCAGGGGCTTTGGGCACATAGGAATGGACAGCAGGGACTTTGGAGGGTCCATCCTCCTGTGTTCACTGTGGGAGTGGGGGGCACAAAGAATTGTAGAGGTGGGAGAAACACCTTAAGGAACTTGTGGAATTCCAGCTGCACTTCTCACCCTTGATTTACACAATGAGATCCTCCTTGGAGTCATGAGGTCTTTTCTTTTCTCTCCCCGAGCCCTGAGCTCACAGCCTGGAAAAGGTGCTTGATTTTAGAGAATTTTTGCTGCTTCTCCCTTCTGGCCTCCTGCATCCCCAGGCTCAACCCTGGTGGGCAGTGGGAAGATGCTTCATGGAGCAGGGGGACTCTTTGCTCTGGATCTCCTTCCAATTAACTCTGCTTTAATTTATTGCTGTGTTTATCCACCAAACCTGGTCCTTTCCATTTCACAGACTCATTTAGGTTGGAAAAGATCTTTAAGGTCATCAAATCAAACCATCAACACAGCACCACCACCATGTTCATCACTAAACCATGTCCTCAAGTGCCTCATCCACATGGTTTTGTAACATTTCCAGGGATGAGGACACCACCACATCCCTGGACATGTTGTTCCAATCCTTTACAACCCTTTCCATGATATTTTTTTTCCCAATATCTAACCTAAACCTTCCCTGGTGCAACTTGAGGCCATTTCCTCTCATCCTATCACTTGGTACCTGGGTGACTTTTGTTGTCCCTCACTTGGTTCTCCAGTGTTTTTGTCCCAGGAAGAACTGCAGGGACTTGACCAAGCCACCTGAACACAACTGATGTCACTGGAGATGTCCCAGAGCACCTCCAGTGTCCACAGAGGAGTGGCACAAGACCATGGGAGACCTTTGCATCCTTTGAGTGGCACTTTGGTGTCTGGCAGGACTCTGGTGACACGAAGCCTYACTTAGAAAGTTAATGATGTAAATTATTTATGAAACTGTTCTAATTGTTTTGATATTAAAATTATTKTTTTTAATGACTTTTTAAAAGTCATTTAAACTTTTAAAAGTTTATTTTCAGGATGGATTTAGGCCACCCCAGGAGGAACTGTGGAGAGAGTGAGAAGCTGCAGATATCATACAACRGTRGTCTTCTTCCCCCATCCTTCCCATMGCCTAACGTTGATTTTTAAATGTTGGTGACAACTTCATTCCTTGTGTGTGCCTTTGACAGTTTTCTWCTGTTATTAACCATAACGACCCTTGGCTGCTGGCAAGAGCTGATAGAGTCAGGCTGGAGGTTCCCAGGAAGCATCGGGGGGCTTCCAAAAACTCTGAATTAACAAAGACAGCAGAAATGCTTCTCCAGAGGAAGGTGTGTGGAGAGGATCAGTCAGGACCTTCCCTTGGGGTCAGCAAAGTTAATCATGAGCTGTCCCTCTGCCCCTCTGCTCTCTCCCATGTTCTGCAGGGGAACACGTGTGGCTGTTTGCAGCCTGGAGCTCTGTTGCTGTGGGAATTATCGACTGTGAGGTGCACTGGAAAAAGCCCTAATCTCCTTCCTGCCAAACTTTGTGCTTATCTGCAAGCCAAAAAGGCCATGTTGGGTTCTTGCTTTTTTTTTTTTTTTTTTCCCTTCTCTTTTAGGACTTTGGTGATTTACGAGTTTACAGAGTTACAGCTTTTTTCTCTCTTCATTTGCCACCTCCTTTGGCACTGAGTGTGAGGCAGCTTCTCCTAAAAGGAGGAGATCTCTTTTGAGGCCTGTGTGGCCTCAATGTGTCTTTGAGATGGTTTGAAGGGGTTTTAGGTGCTTCCTGAAGCAGTACAGCTRCAGAGGCCTTCTCCTCACAGCCTTCACCTGGCCAAGGAGCCAGTGTGGGGWAGAGAAAGATTTGAGTATGGAAGCAGAAAAATGAACAGCTCTCCTTTGGTGTRAGYAGATGAAGGAAAATAGAAACCTTGGCTTGCTTSWTGCTRAGAGAAGCTGTGGATTCCCATCCCTGSKASTGTMCCAGGCCAGGCTGGACAGAGCTTGGAGCAGCCTGGGACAGTGGGAGGTGTCCCTGCCCATGGGATGATCTTTAGGCCCCTTCCAACCCKAACCATTCTGTGATTCTATAAAAAACCYTGGAGATGTTTGAGTCRCCATCCTTCAGCATGCACAGGCACYAGAYGGCYGATCTGGGGATGGCTGCAGTGCACCAGAGAACAGAGTGTGACCCTTCAGGACCCCGTCCCACCACTCCAACATCAGCAGCATCCTCCAGATATCCCTCCTCGGGCAGTGAGAGTGTCTGGGGAATGCCCATGCCACATGTYCCATAGAATCARTAAGGCTGGAAAAGGCTCTGAGAGCACTGAGCCATTTCCCCTTGCCCTGTCCATCCAGACCCTTGTCCAGAATCCCTCTCCASCTCTCCTGGAGCCCRTTTAAGCACTGGAAGGAGCTCTAAGGTCTCCCTGGAGCCTTCTCTTCTCCAGGCTGAGCACTCRCAGCTCTCTCAGCCTGTRCGAGAAAGGTGGATGGAATTTTTTCAAGATATTATTCAGAACAGGAAAAACCAAACCAGCTGGTTGCCAACCCCCTCTGCCATGCCCTCTACTTTCCAAGGCATCACATCTCAGCAGCTGCCCTACACCTGGCCATCCCTGTCCCTTATCTCACAAGCCCTGAATGCAGGAGGAAACCCCTGGCCAGGCAGGGGCAGCTCAGAGCTCACTGTGAGCTGAGGGGAAGCTCTGACTCTCAGGGCAGCTTGGCRTGAACTTTGCTGGTGTCTTGTCCAACTCAGCTCTGCTCTTTCAAAGCACCTGGTGCTGCAGAAGCTCTGAGACTCCTTTCATAGAGCCCTCGTGCTGCTTGCCACCCCTGCAGAAAGAACAGTAACCTCTAAATCAGCTTTGGGTTATTTTATGCCCTAAATACAAAAGCGTAGCACAGAGAGCTGCTGTGGCAGAGTCCTSTGTCCTCTTTGCCAGAGGACACTTCTGCACTGACCCTCACAGAAATTTCCTATAGGTTCAAAGCAGTCCTCAGTGGGGTCTCAGACTTGAAGGGACATCATTAAAAAAAGGGCAGAGGAATGAAGATATCTAGAAGCTGCTCTGGTGGGCAGGCTGATGAATTTTCCTCCATGTCCTTCACAACGGTGATATAATAACACATCAATTTTCTTTTTTTCCCTATCACTCCAAATTTACCTCCTCTCTCCTAACTTGCAGAACCCATTCAATGTCATGCAG
Organism: Sporophila hypoxantha; assembly: GCA_002167245.1. Taxonomy (NCBI): domain Eukaryota; kingdom Metazoa; phylum Chordata; class Aves; order Passeriformes; family Thraupidae; genus Sporophila; species Sporophila hypoxantha. The sequence goes on along the minus strand of NDFG01000858.1, from coordinate 65,310 downwards.
CACCTGTGAACACAGATAGGTCTTAGGTAGAAAATTATTCTTAAGTAGAAGTTTTTTTTTTAGTATAAACAAAAGTGCAATGTTTATCTTGACAGGCTGAGAGAAGTGGGGTTGTTGAGCATGGAGAAGAAAGAAGGCTTTGAGGAGAACTCATTGTGGCCTTCCTGTACTTATAAAAGGGGGTTATGGAAAGAGGGAGACTGAATTTGCACAGGCAGATAGTGATAGGACAAGGGGGAACATTTTTAAACTAAAAGAGGAGGGATTTAGAGGAGATATTAGGAAGGAATTCTTCCCTGTGAGGGTGGTGAGTCCCTGGCACAGGTTTCTCAGAGCAGCTGTGGCTCTCCCTGGATCCCTGGKAGTGTCCCAGGCCAGGCTGGACAGGGCTTGGAGCCACRTGGGACAGTGGAAGGTGTCCCTGCCCATGGCAGGGGGTGGCACTGGATGATCTTTAAGGTCTCTTCCAACCCAAACCTTTCTGTGATTCAGGCTGATAAATGTCCTCCCACACAGATGAAGAGCAGGTGAGGTGGAAATCAAGGTGTCATCTCCGTCATTTGAGGTCCCAGACTGGATCAAGGGGAATGCCAGTATTCACCTTCCATCACCCAGCCTTTGCTCCCACCCTGGAAATCTCTCCATGCCCTGGTCCCCTCTGGTTGGGCCATGAGGGTGCCAAGTAGGAGAGGCTTTCACAGCTCTTCTTCCATCCTGAGCAAACCTCTCCTGGGGTGTCCTGAGCTAACCTGCTTTTATCTCATCCCACATTTTCCCTCAGCGTGGTGCCAGGATAAGAGGACGAATTTCTCTGCAATAAACGGCCAYTTCTTCTTTTACATGTTTATCTTTTTGTGCCAGTTGCCTGATTATTTYTTTCTTATTTGGAAGGGTTGGCACCAGAATAAACCACACCCAGTTATCTTTGGGTTTGCAGAGAATGGATGCTCCCCTTTCCCCCCCCCTTCTTGCCAACGAATTAAAAGCACACCATCTTCTGATGCACAAATTGCTCTGTCAGATATAATGATTTTTATCCCAGCTCTTAATTTGCTTAATATGTTAAGGCTGGTGCCAAATTCACTCCTGCTCCGATAGTCAATTGCTCATGTTCAAGCAAAGTGGGTGTAAATTGATAATCTTCCTGATTAACTTGCTGGGACAGCCTGCAGAGCTGAGGCATTGGGGAATCAAGCTCAAGGCTTGAATTTCTGCACAAATTCAGCTTGCACAGGCTGTCAAGAGATTCTGTGGTTGTTCATCGGGGTGGGTTCTGGTCTTTTTGGCCAACCCGCTGTGTTTGGGTTGTGCCAAGCCCAGGAGGATGCTGAGTGCTCTGCTAGATGAAGGCTCAGTCCATGGGAAAACACCATTTCTGTCTGGAGAGGGGAAGGAAGAATTCTTCCAGAGGTTAATCCTATACACAGAGTTTAAACATAACTCATCATAAAATTCTTTAAAGGCCCATRAGGGAGAAATCTGGGAGCAGTCCTTCAGGAGTGATCACAGAAACAATTCACTTTATGATGGTCTCCTCTCCAGAGATCCTGACTGCAAGGCTGGCATCCACACCCAGGGCTGCCAGCTTGGAGACAGCAGGGTTTTAACCACTCTGGCTCTTCCTGCTGCTCTCTGCTCTGGGAAAGCAGGTTCTTTACCTCCACTGGGCTGTGAGTGCACACATCAAGAGGAGGACACAACCCAGGGCAAAATATGTGTGTAATTCAACGCCTTCAGTGGGATGTTCTCTGCCCACACACAGCACTGACTCCAGCAAACAGCAGCTGATAAATCTGCTGCTGCCTCTGGGTTGCAAAAATCAGCTTTTATTTATCTGCTGTACGTGGTGGCTCTTGKTGTCAGAGCCAGAGAATGAGGTTTGTGCCTGTTGGAGATGACTTGGCCAGGAATTCAGCGTTACTCACACAGGACTCATCAGTCATTGCAGTTATTTCATTTGTTTTAACCCCGTGCTTTCAGTGGTCACAGTTTGAGGTGTGGGAGTGCTTTCAACTCTGTCCTTAAGCAATGTTCCTGTAGCTCCAGGCATCCTTCTCGAAAGCCCTGTGATGATTTTTATTTTCTTTTAATATAATAGAACAATATTTCATAGAAGAATTGAATCATTTKGGTTGGAAGGCATTTTTAAGATCYTGAAGTCCAACTGTTTGTACATCTCTCGTTGAAAATCATCSAGCAGCCGGTGTCAGCACAGCAATACTATCATCAAGGGACCTCAAACAAACTGAAGAGCCTTTTATCCTGGATTTGGGAAGGTTTTTGACACGGGAAGGTGGAAGAGGCTGCCCTCGCGTGGTGGAATTGGCAAAACATCCCTTTCTAACATCTGGCTTTCCCAAGTTTGGGGGATTCCCTGGGAAAGAGAAACTCTGGAGGGGCATTCCCGGGGTCACATCTGCATTCCAGCCAGGYACACTGGGGATTCAAGAGGTGAGTGAAGGAATAGCCCTCTCCCAAAGTTCATCTAGGAAAGAAAAAATGCCTCTGGAATTAGTGTTGGTCAAATTAAAAAGCAAAGGAAGAATCCAACTCAAAAAAAACCGCCCAACTCAAAAAAAAAAACCGACCAAAACAAAAACCAAAAACAAAACAAAAACCAAAACAAACAAAAAGAAACCCAAACCAACGCAAAAAAAAAAAAAAAACAAAAAAAAACCCCACAAAACCAAAGAGTTTTCCCAAAGCAAAGCAAGATCACATTTCAGTAGGTGCTTGATGCAGGAAGAACAGGTTTGGGTTTTTTTTCCAAAGGATTTGAAACTTCTCTGTACCTCTGCCTTAGCATGTCACCCTTGCTGTGTCCCTGCTGTACCTTGAAAAACAGACATGGGAAAAACCTCAAAACCACAGAACCACAGACAGTTTGGGTTGGACAGGACCTTAAAAAATCCAGTTCCAAGGGACACATCAAAATTCCATATTGAAGCTCTTTCCAAACATGGTCTTGGACACTTCCAAGGATTATGGGGCAGCGCACAGCTTCTCTGGGCACGCTGTGCAGGCTTTCACACCCTTCATGGAGTAGAAAATGCAGCCTTTCCTTTGGCAGAAATTCAGCTGTGTCCCAAGAAGGAAGGTGCTCATGCATCCCAGGTAGTTTTTATTGTTATCCAGATAGAGCAGCTTTTGTTCCCCTCCTTAGCACCCCTCTCCTGCACGCTTTCCCCAGGGACATTTTTCACATTTTTCTCCCTTACACTTCCAGCTGTGAGATTCCCAGAAGAGCAGGAGGTGCTGTCGAGGGAGCAGGGAACACAGCTGTAGGAAAGTGGTGGCAGGCCACTCCTGCCAAGCCCTGGCCTCCTTGTCACCGATGGGACATTGTCCTCTCCTCTCCTTGGTGACAATCCTGATTGGGAAGCTGTAGGGAAGGATCTCAGCTGTTTCTTACCAGCAACATTCCTGTTCTGTCACAGACACATTTTATGAAATATCCTTTCCTTAGGATTGTTCCTCCTGAGAAGCCTGAGAAGGCCTCAGGAAGCAACATGTAAACAATGGCTTATCTGCTGCTTGTGGAAATGCAAACAGGTGCATCTGTTGATTGGCCCATGTTGGTTGTCTTCTAATTAATGGCCATCAAGCCACGCTGGACTCGTGACGAGAGCGCCACAGACACAAGTCCATTTGTTATCATTCCTTCTTATTTCTATCTTAGCCAGCATCTGATGAAATCCTTCCTCTCTATTCTTTTAAGTATAAGTTTTAATATAAATATATCATAAAATAATAATCAGCCATTCTGAAACATGAGTCAAATCCATGTCTCTTCCTCAACCTGAGACTCCTGCAAACACTGTCACAGGGGACTTCACCTCAAAGATAGTTAATTGGACAGAAGCTATAAAAGTCTATGCCTTAGGTAATTACCTAGAGAAAAGGAGTGAACAAAAAAATAATAGGCTTTTGTAAGGTGTTTTACCAGAAGAAAAAGGAACAAACCGGGTCCTGGCACTTGGCTCATTTTCTTCTGTTATTTTGCCTTTTATTAAACCCTTTTTGTTTCCAAACTGCAACAGAAGGCCATCCTTGATAATTTTTTGGTCCTCAAGAGTGGCTGGAGCTATCTTGAGTGTGTTATAAACTCCTAAAGCTTTTTAAGACCTAGTCTTGAAGAAGTTACTTATTCAGGCTGAATCCAGTTAGGTCTTTGTAAGGAGGAAAAAGCCATCCAGTTTCTCTCTGTAAAATGAGGGAATCAGCCAGGGATTGAGCCTCTATCCATTACACATCTGAAGAAAAGTATGAAAGCAGTCCTTAGAAAGGGCAGAGCCCAGGCCAGGTCTCCACTGGTAGTGCTTGTAACAGAGAAGCAGAACATTCTTCATTGCTTCACAGCGTGAGGGGAAACTGAGGCACGCGGGGAAAGGCTTGGCACGACCTGTGAGGAAAACAAATGAAGCCCTGAGGAGCTTGTTTGGAGATGTTGTAATTATGGATTTTTGACTATGTTGAGTTCATAACCCACAAAAAGCTTTATTGGCCAGAAACAGAATTTGGCAAGTTTTCCTAAACAACCAAACAAGGGCAACCCCACCTAGAAGACACTTCCATTTTCCTGGAATTCTGTCTAAAAAAACTTTCAGGCACTTTATAATCATTAAAACTAATTTACATGCAGCCAGGAGGGTGCACCATGTCCTCTCAAGTCCCAATGACAATCACGGTGGCATTCAAATAAGAGCATTGCTGCTAATTCGTGAGGTCTGAGTGATGCTGCTGAGGCAATGGCTGGAGCTGGGCCAGAGGCAAGGTTTAGGTTGGAACATCAGGAAAAGTTTCTTCATCCAGAGGGGGTGGGGTGTCCGCAGACATCTTTTTATGAAAATCCTTTCCTTAGGATTTTTTCCTCTGAGAAGCTGAGAGGCCTCAGGAACAAAATGTAAACATGGTTGTATCTGCTGCACTGTGGATGCAACACAGGTTGCATCTGTGTATCTGGGTTCTCATGTGGTTGTTCCTAATTAATGGCCAATAATCTCTCGTCC
>NDFG01000858.1:16732-59512 GCA_002167245.1 Sporophila hypoxantha | reverse complement strand
AGAAAATCATGTGTTCATGTCTTTTAAGTTGTGCACTACTTGTGAAAATATATCTAAAGATAGAGTGTGCTGAAAGGATACGGGCAGCCGGCTCCAGCTTCCCAAGTCTAATGCCTATTTCCTATCTTTGGTCAAAGCAGACAGAAATCTCGTTCTTGAGTTAACTGCCCAAAGGCCGCTCAACTCTGCCAACCCTAATAGCACAACAACGCAGGCCATGGCTGAGTGTTCTGAACTGCAGGGAGCTCACTGTGCTGTCGACACACACCCAAACCAAACCAGAGCTGCAGCCGGCGTTTTACACCAGTCTCTTTAGTGTGGCCTCCGTCACCACCTCTGAATCGCCCTGTGCAATAAAACGAGGCCACAATGCTGTGGTCTCATGCTGCTCCCAAGTCTCCACACACCCCCCTTGGCAAAGGCAGTTCTTCCCATCCTGCCTAGGCTCACAATCTGCCTAGCTTGACATAAAAACCTCTTACTGTAAATGCTGACGATGAAGGACAGGGGAGCCAGCCAGGTTGCTCTCCTGCTACCATGACATCTGCATCGAGCTCTAACCGCTCAAAGGCCTAGGGCCAAAAAGCCTAACTTGATCGGAGTTCGGACGAAAGCAAGTACACCAGCCAATGCAATAAAAGTTAACCCTGTCCAACAGTGCCAGCAAGAATAAAATGTTTTGGGGGACCCCTTGGCAACTGTCTTACTGCATTCAGTTGCACTGCAACTTGGCTTTTAATTAAATACGAGAACTTAATAATTTAACTTTTTTTCTTGACTGAAAACTGAATTAACCCAGATTTCTCACCAGCTAAGTCCCAGTAGGCATTGGCTTTCACTTTTATTTTGCAATCATTGCAAGCTGATGAACTGGACAGGAAAAGACATTGAATATGGGCTTTTAAAAATATCTCAGCAGCAATCTCTGGTCAATGTTCCAGCTTTCTGCCAAGATGATGACGGGTTGGCAGGTTGCTCCTTTTAGGTATCTGGGTCTCCAAAAGCGCACCTGACGTCCCAGCGTGCTTGCATGAGCGCCCATCCCTGGCCATGAAGCTCAGGGTCTCCTGGTGCTACACAACAAGACTATGCGTTCAGAGCGTTTCCAAGGGACAGGGGCTGAAGCAGTGAATGAGGCCTCTCAGTTCAATTAATTGTCTCTTATTGCCTTTGTCTTGCACTAGTGCCAGCACCGTGAATATCCCCCTCCTGCTGTTTAACAAGGCATTTACAGTAGCCAGATAAGTCCCTGGGTCTTCTGCTGCCAGGATCACACCTCTGAGGCGTGCTTGAACGCCTACCAGAAAGAGCAATATGCCTTTGACGGGGAACCACATCTCAGAGCGCAACTGACAACCTTCAGCTGCGCACGAGAGTCAGAGTTCCTTGGGCCAGTGGGGTGGGAGGGGTGGGAGTTACTATCATTGCGCCGAGGGACGGCTACAAGGCCACTGCAACAGCAGGGGCTCTTGGGGCACTCCCTTCTAGACTCGCACCGGCACTGGCTGAAAATGTCGCGGATGGCACAACTAGACAATGGACAGCCAGGGGGGGAGCCGGTATTGGACCCTTCTTTTTCGATGCAGGCAACAGTGCAGCGCGCGTGAACCTGGTCGAGTCCATCACATGTGTCGTTCACTGTGAATGGGGGGCGCTAGCCAAAAAATTGTGAGCTGAGAGAACACCTTAAGGAACTTGGACAGTTCCAGCGCTGCCTTCTCAACCATTACACTTCACAACTGAGAATACCTCCTTGGATCATGAACTGTCTTTTCTCTTTACTCATCCCCCTCACAGCCTGCGGAAAAAGCGGTTAGCTCTGATTAGAGAATTTTGCTGACTTGCTGCCCTTCTTGCCTCCTACATGCAGTGCTCAACCCTCTGCATTTAGCCAATTTGGCAATTTGCCGGTGGCGATGTGCAAGCATGTCTCGGTAGAAGCAAGGGGAGTCTTTGCCTACTGATCTCCTTCCAATTCTAACTCTCGAACAAGGTAATTTCGTCTGGCGCTGTAGTTTATCCACCACAATCGTGGTCCTTTGCCATTGCACTATAACTAATTTGATTGGTAGAAAGAATCTTGTTTACAGGGTCATCGAAAATCGAAACACATTCAACGACAGTCCTAACAACCACCCAATGTTTTTCATCTACTAAACCATTGTGCGCTCAAGCTAGCCTTGCATTCCACATGTTTGGGGTTTGTGGACGACTCCTCGCGGGGAATTGATGTACACCACCACCGTGGCTGGACATGTTTGTTCTGTCCCATCCTTTTACACCTTTTCCATTGATTACTATCTTCCCTATCTTAATGGAAACCTTCTCCTTCACTATGAAGTGGCCGATTTCCTTCATCCAATGCACTTGATAACCCGGAATGCGTGTGTACTTGTTGCTATCCACTCACCTTGGTTCTCCAGTGTTTTTGTCCCCAGGACGAACGTGCAGCGACTATGCGACCCAATGCCACCATCCTGAACAATAACAACAACTCTGACATTTGTTCACTGGAGATGTCCCCACGAGCAGTTCTACCCTCCTCCAACGTGATTACCACGAGCTGCGCCGTTGCCCAACCTATGGAGGACCTGCTACTCTTGCCGTCCCCTTGATGACGAGTGCGTCACTTTCGAGTGTCTGGCGGACCCTTTGGGTTGACGACGAGACGGCCCTAACTTCAGAATGCTGCTTAATGACTGATAAAGATTATTTATTCTGACGGCCTTTTCTAATTGTTTTTGATATTGATAAATTAATTATTTTCTAAATGACTTTTTAACAAAGTCATTTTTATTACTTTCTAAAGTTATATTGTCAGGCTATCTATGTCTCGCAAGGACGGAAGCGGTGAGTAGGTGTACGAAGAGAACTAGTCACATTATCATAACAAAACCGGTGGTTACATGTCTATCACCCCATCACTTCCATATAGACCTTCCTAATCGTTGATTTTTAATGTGTTATTGGTGAGACCAAACTTCATTCTCTTGTTGTTTGCCATCGACAAGTGTTTCTATCACACACGTATTATAACCATGAAACACGACCCATTAGAGCTGCTCGCAAGCATGCTAGATTCCAGAGGTTCATCGGTAGCTCCAGGAGGCATCGCGGAGGCTATCCAACATACAGTCAGAATTACTCAATGACCAACAGTAATGCTTCTCCAGATGAAGGTTGTGGAGAGGAATCATCAGGACCTGTCCCTTGGGGTAGCAAAGTTCAATGCATGAGACTGATCCTCTGCCCCTCATACTCTTCGTCCATGTTCATGCAGAGGACACGTTAGTGGTCTGTTTTGCAGCCTGGCAAGGCTCTGTATGGCTGTTGCGGAATTATCGACTGTGAGTGCGCTGCACTGGAAAAAGCCCTAATCTCCTTCCTGCCAAACATCTTGTGACTTATCTGCAAGCCAGAAGAAGCATGTGTGGGTTCTTTCGGTTTTTTTGTTGTGTTTTTCCCACTTCTCTTTAAGACTTTGGCTGATTATACAGTCTTACAGAGTTACAGCTATTTTCTCTCTTCTGTTTGCTCACTCCTTTTGGCACTGAAGTGTGAGGCGCTTCTCCTTAAAGGAGGAGATCTCTTTTGAAGGCCTAGTGTAGCCTCAATGTGTCTTTGAGATGGTGTCTGAAGGGGTTTATAGGTGCTTCCGAAGCAGTACAGCTCAGAGGTCCTTCTCCCTCACTAGCCTTTCACCTGTGCCTAAGACCCAGTGTGGGTTAGAGAAATTTGAGTATGGTAGCAGAAAAATGAACAGCTCTTCCTTTTGGTGTCAGAAGATAGAAGAAAATAAAGAAACCTTGGCTTGCTTCTTGCTTAAAGAAAGCTGTGGATTCCCTTCCTGGAAAACTGTTGCCAGGCAGGCTGACAGAGCTTGGAGCAGCCTAGGGACAAGTGAAGGTGTCCCATGCCCATGGATATCTTTAGCTCCCTTTACCAACCCAAAACCACATTATCTGTTATTCTATATAATAACCGTGTAGATTGTTTTGAGGTCCCATCTTCAGGCATGACAGGCACGAGGAGGCGCGGCATCTGGGGGATGGCTTGCCGTGCCACCAGCAGAAAACAGGAGTGTGACCTTCAGGACCCGTCCCACCACTCCCAACATCAGCAGCATGCAGTCCCAGATATCCTCCTCGTGCGGCAGTTGAGATGTGTTCTGGGATATGCCCATTCCACATGTACCATTAGTATATACATTAAGGCTGGAAAAGTGCTCTGAGAGCACTGAGCCAGTTTTTCCCCCTTGCACTTGTCCTATCAGACCCATTGCAACAGAATCCCTCTCCTACTCTCCATGGAAGCCCTTTTAAGCACTGATAGGAGCTTCTAAGGTCTCCCTGGAGCCCTTCACTCTCCAGGCTGAGCAACTCCCAGCTCGTCTCAGCCTCGTCTATGATTGCTGACTATCGGAAAGGTGGATGGCAATTTTTCAGATCATATCAGATACTGGAAAAACAAACCAAGCTGGTTGCCAACCCTTCTTGCCATGCCCTCGTACTTCCAAGGTTCACATCTCAGCAGCTCCTACACCTGGCCCGTCCCTAGTCCTTATCTCACAAGCCACTTGAATAGCAGGAGCGAAAATCCCTTGCCAGGGCAGGGCAGCTCAGAGCCTCACGTGAGCTAGGGAGTCTCTGACTTCAGAGCAGCTTGGCTTTGAACTTTGCTGGTGTCGTTGTCCAACTCAGCTCTGCTTCTTTCAAAGGCACCTTGTGCTTGCAGAGCTCTGAGACTCCTTTCATAGAGCCCTCGTTGTCTGCTTGGCCACCCTGTCAGAAAGAACAGAACCTCTAAATCACGCTTTTGGGTCGGTATATTCTTAATGCCCTAAATACAGAAAGCGTTTAGCACAGAGACTGCTGCTGGCAAGTCCTGGGTCCTCTTTGCAGGGAGGACACTTCGTGACACTGATCCCTTCACAGAAATTTCCATAGCGTTTCAAAGAGTCACCTCAGTGGGTCTCAGACTTTGATAAGGGACCATGCATTAAAAAAGGCGAAGGAATGAGATATTCAGGAGCTCATCTGGTGGGCAGCTGGTGAAGTTTCCTCCCCCTGTACCTTCACAAGGGCTGAATACAATAACACATCAATTTTCTTTTTTTCCCTAATCCACTTCCAATTACTCATTCTCTTCTCCTAACTAGCAGAAACCATTCAATTGTCATGCACACACTGTGAACACAGACTAGGTAGAAAATTTTCTTAAGCTAGAAGAATTTTTTTTTTAGATAAACAAAGGTGCAATGTTTAGTCTTGCATCAGGTCTGAGAGAAGTGCTGTTCGTGAGCATGGGAGAAGAAAGAAGGCTTTTGAGTGCGAACTTCAATTTGTGGCATCTCTTTACCTTTATAAACGGGTTATGGAAAGAAGGAGACTCGAATTTGCACAGGCAGATAGTTGATAAGGAGCAAGGCCCGGGAACATTTTAAACTAAAGAGGAGGGATTGAGGAGTATTTAGGAAGAATTCTTCCCTTAGAGGCGTGGTGAATCCCTGGCCACAGGTTTCTCAGAGCAGCTTGAGGCGTCTCCCATGGATCCCTGGGAAGTGTCTGCCAGGCCAGCGACTGACAGGCTGGAAGCCACCATTAATGGGACAGTGCGAAGAGTGTCCCCTGCCCCATGGCAGAGCGGAGTGGCACTGGATGATCTTTAAGGTCTCTTCCAACCAACCCTTTACTGTGATTCAGGGCGTAGATTAATGTCCTCCCACACAGATGAAAGCAGGGTGAGGTGGAAATCACACGGTGTCATCTCCGTCATTTGAGCGTCCCAGGACTGGTATCAAAGGGGAATGCCAGTATTCACCTTCCACACCCACACTTGCTCACCACCCTGGAAATCTTCTCCATTGCCTGGTCCCCTTCTGCGGTTGGCTCATGGCAGGGTCGCCAAGTAGGAGAGGTTTTCACCAGACTTTCTTCCTTCCATCCTGCCAAACCTTGCTAGAGAGGTGGTCCACATAAGCTACTGCTTTTATCTCACCCACATTTTCCCTCAGCGTGGTGCCAGGATAAAAGAGGACGAATTTCCTACTGCAAATAAACGGCCAATCTTTCTTTTATAGCATGTTTATCTTGCTTTTTAGTGCCGTGTTGCCTTGAAATTATTTTTCTATTTGGAAGAGGTATGGCACTTAGCGAATAAACTCACCACCCGAGTTTCTTTGGGTTTGCTCAGATAACTTGGGGTATGCTCCTCCTTTCCGCCCCCCCTTCTGCCAAACGAATTAAAATAGCCACCTATCTTCTGATGCACAAATTTGCTCTCATGTCGATAGTAATGCGAATTTGCCTTGTACTCCCAGCATCTTAATTTGCTTAATGATGTTAAGGCTGTGTGTCCAACATTACTACTTCCCTGCTCGATAGTCAATTGCTCATGTTCAAGCCAAGTGGGTGTAAAATTGATAATCGTTTCCTGATTAACTGCTGCGGACAGCCCTGCAGAGCTGAGGCACATTGGGGCAATCAAGCTCTAAAGGCTTGAATTTCTGACATCATAATTCAGCTGGCACAGTGCTGTCAGAGATGTCATGTGGTTGTTCTCATCGGGGTGGGAGTTCTGGTCTTTTTGGCCAACCCGCTGTGTTGGTTGGTGACACAAGCCAGCGCGCGCATGCGTGATGCTCTGCTAGATGATAGGCTCATGTCCATGGATGACGCACCATATTACTGTCTTGGAGAGGGGAAGAAAGAATTCTTCTCAGAGCAGTTATCCTATACACAGCGAGTGTTTAAACGAAGACTCATCAAAACATGTCTTTTATAAGTGCCATTAGGAGATAATCTGTGGAGCAGTGCCGTTTCAGAGTGATCACAGAACAATTCACTTAGTGATGTCTCCTCTCGAGAGATCCTGATGCGAAGGCTGGCACCCACCCAGGGCTTGCCAGTTGGGAGCCAGCAGTGTTTTAACCACTCTTGGCTCTTCCATGCTTGCTCTCTGCTCTGGGATAAGCAGGTCTTTACACCCACTGGCTGTGAGGCAACATCATGAGGGAGGACAACAACCCAGGGCAAAATATGTGTGTGAATTCACGCGACTTCCAGTGGATGTTCTCCTGCCCACAGCACAGCACTGACTCTCAGCATAACGAGCAGCGCCCTCATAATCTGCTGCTGCCTCTGGGTTGCAAAATCAGCGTTTTATTATCTGCCCTGGTACGTAGTGGCTCTGTGATGTCAGAGCAGGCAGAATGCACGTACTTCGTTTGGCCTGTTGGATGATGACTTCGGCCAGGTCACATTCAGCGTTACCGTCACACACGAGAGACTCATCGTCACTCATTGCAGTATTTTGATGTGGTTGTTAACCCGCTGCACTTTCCTCAGTGCTCGCGTTTGATGTGTGGCGAGCCACTTTCAACCGTCTGTCTTAAGCAATGCTCCTGCTTAGCTCCAGCACTTCCTTGCTCGAAACCCTGTGATATTTATTTATTTTCTTTTATATAATTTAGAACAATATTCTCAGTAGAAGGAATTGGAAGTCTTTAGGTTGAAGGCATTTTTAAATCCATTGAGTCTCAAGACTAGTTTGTACATATCTCGTTGAAAATCGATCGAGCAGCCAGGATGTCAGCAACACGCAATACTATCATCAAGGGACTCTCAAATACAAACTGAGAGCCTTTATCCTGTGATTGTAGGCAATTGTGGTTATTGAACCGCGCAAGGTGAAGAGGCTGCCCTCCGCGTGTGTTTGAATTGGCCAAAAACATCGCCTTATTCTAACATCTGGCGTTTCCAAGTTTTGGGGGATGTTCCCTGTGGAAAGAGGAAGACTATGGCAGTACGTGGCTTTCCTCTGAGGTTTCACGCCATTTTCAGTCCTTTAGAACAGAGGGATTCAAGAGTGCAGTAGAAGGAACTAGCCCTCTCCCACAAGTGATCTAGGAAAGAGAACGCTCTGGAACTTAGCTGTGTTGGGTCAAGTTTAACAACCAAAGGAAAAATCCAACACAAAAAAAAACCCCAAACCACACAAAAAAAAAAAAAACAAAAAAACAAAAACAAAAAAGAAACCAAAAACCACAAAAAAACCCCAAGAAAGTTTCCCAAACAAAGCAAGATTCACATCTCAGAGGTGGTGCTGTGATGAAGAACACAGAGTTTGGGTTGTATTTCCCATAGGTAATTGAAACTCTCTGTAACCTCTGCCTTACTGCTTCACCTTTGCTCGTGTCCTCTGCTTTGTACCCTTTGAAAAACAGACATGGTGGGAAAAACTCAAAAACTCGGAAACCACAGACCTAGTGTGCGTCTGACAGACCTAACAGAATCAGTTCTAAGGGACATATTTCAAAATTCCAATAATCTGAAGCTCTTTCCACATCGTCTTGCACACTTCAAGGATTATGGGCAGACCAACAGCTTCTCTGGAGCTGTTGCCAGGCCCTTTCCCACCTCATGGAAGTAGAAATTCGCAGCGCTTTCTTTGGAGAGCAAATTCAGCTGTTGTCCCCAGCAGAAGGTGCTCATGGCAATCCCCAGCGATATTTTCTGCTCATCCGGTAAGAAGCGCTGTTGTTCTCCCTCCTCTAGCACCCTTCCTGCCTCTTTTCCACATGAGTTATCATTTCACATTTTCTCCTCGTCTTCACTTCCAGCTGATGAGTCTCCAGAGCAGCGAGGAATGGTCTTCGAGCGGGTGGTGGACACAGTCTAGTCAAGATGGTCGGGCGGCCACTCCTAGCCTACAAGCCCTGGCTCCTTGTCTTATTCACCGACTCGACATCAATTCTCTTCTCCCCTTGGTGACAATCCTTGGATGTGGGAAGCTGTAGGGAAGGATCTCAAGCTGTTTTCTTAACACAGCAACCATTCCGTTGTTCCACAACATCTTATTATAAAAAGATCCTTTCCTTAGATTTTTCCTCCTGCGAAGCTGGAACCTCAGTCGTATAACAAAATTGTAAACATGGTTGCAGATGCGTGTTGGATCAACAGGCTGCATTCTGGGGATTGGGCCGCATGTTGGTATGGTTTGTAAACTTTAATGGCCAATCACAGGTATGACTGGCTCAGACGCCTGCCACCAACGACACAAGCCTCTTGTATTCATTTCCTTCTTATTACTATTCCTTAGCCAAGCCTTCTGATGAATCCTTTCTTCTATTCTTACTTAGTATTAGTTTTATATAATTGATATATTCATAAAATATAATAAATCAGCCTTCTAAACATGGAGTCAGATCCTCGTTCTCTTCTATCACCAGAACCCCTGTGGAACACCATGTCACCGCTGTTCCTGTAGGCAGACATTGCCGTTCGGTGCGCGGGCAGCATGGGATTAGAAAAACCAAGACGCTGAGCTGCAGGGGACCCTTCTGTGTCAGACTCTTGCTGTGGCTGATGATGGAGTTCCGCTCTTTGTTGATGGGTGAAAACTATTCTTATGGTCGCTCTCCAGAAAGGAAGAAGCCCAAAAATTTCCTTTTTGATTGGGTGAAACAGTACACTACATAGCTGCTTAGGGGACTTGTTCGCAGAACATACCTTTAGTTAAAAATCCTTTTCTTAGGAGTTTTTCCTCAAGAAAGCTGGAGATGGCCTCAGGAACAAAATTGTAAACCAATGGTTATCTGCTGCTGCTTGGAAGTGCAACAGGTGCCTCGCTGTGAATTGGCCCAATGTTGATGTTTTCTAATTATGCCAATCACAGTCGAGTATGGCTCAGACAGAGGCCAAGCACACAAACCTTGTGTTAATCAATTCTTATTCCATATTCTATTTCTATAGCTAGCGCTTCTGATGAAACGCCTTTCTTCTATTGCTTTTATGTACAGTTTTGTTTATATTATATCATAAAAGTAATTAAATCAGCACTTTTGAAATCATGGAGTCAGTTCCTCGTCTCTATCACGCTACACCCTGACTCCCCTGACGAAGCACCATCACAGCGGACTTTCACCCAACTTAAAGATAAGTTAATTGACAGAAGTAAAAAAATCTTTGCCTATGGTAAATTACTTAAGAGAAAGGAGTTGAACAAAAAATAGATGAAACTAATTTTGTAGTGTTTTACCATAAGCAAGAACGTGCTGGCACCTGCTCAGTTTTTCTCTGTTATTTGCCTTTATTAAACCTTTTGTTTCAACACCTGCACAGGAAGCCATCCTGCCGTATTTTTATGGTCTCTAGAGTAGCTGAGCTTCTCTTGAGTGTGGTAAACCTCCTAAAGCTTTTTAACCTAGCTGAAATATAGTACTTATATCAGCTGACCCAGTTGAGGTCTTCTGTGAGTCAAAGGCCATCGAGGTCTTCCTTGTGGAAAATGAAGGAATCAGCCAGGGATGAGCCTCTATCCATTGACACATCTGCAGAAAGCTATGAAAGTCCTTAGAACGGGCAGAGCCAGGCCAGGTCTCCACTGTGTGCTTGTACGAAGCAGAACATCTCATTTCAAGAGTGAGGGAAACTGAGGCATGCGGGGAAGGCTTGGCCACGACCTGTGAGGAGAAGCAAATGAGCCCTGAGGAGCTTGTTTGGAGATGTGAGTGTAATTATGGATTTTTGCTCTGTTGAGTTCATACCCACACAAAGCTTTACTTGGCAGAAACAGATTTGGCAAGTTCCTAAACACCCAACAAGGGCAACACCCACCTGAAAGACACTTCCCTTTTCCTGGAATTCTGCTCTAAAAAACTTTTCAGATACTTTATAATCATTAGCTAATTTACATGCAGCCAGGAGGGTGCACCATTCTCCTCTCAGTCCATGACATGACAATCAGTGGCTAGTTAAATAAGAGCTTTGCTGCTAAATCAGTCAGGTCTGAGTGATGCTGCCTGAGGCAATGGCTGGAGCTGCGTGCCAGAGGACGTTTGAGGTTTGACATCAGGAAGTTTCTCATCCAGAGGGTGGGGTGGTGGTGTCGCAGACATCATTTTTATTGAAAAGTCCTTTCCTTAGGATTTTTTCCTCCTGAGAAGCTGAGAGGGCCTCAAGTGATAGCAAAATTGGAACAATAGATTATCTGCTGCTGTGGAATGCAACAGGTGCATCTGTGATTGGTCTCATGTGGTTGTTCCTAATTAATGGCCAATCACAGTCAGATGACTTGGACAGAGTCCGAGATGCTGCCTTTGTTATCATTCCTTTCTATTCTTAGCTTAGCTAGCCTTCTGATGAAACCTTTTCTTCTATTCTTTTAGTACAGTTTTATTGTAATATATATCATAAAATGATAAATCAGCCTTCTGAAACATGGAGTCAACATTCTGGTCTCTTCCCTCATCCAAGAGCCCCTGTGAACACGGTCACAGTGGGGCACTGCCCAGGCTGCCCAGGGAACAGGCACAGCCCCGAGGCTGCCAGAGCTCCAGGAGAGTTTGGACACCACTCCCAGGGATGCCCAGGGTGGGATTGCTGGGATGTGTATGCAGGACCAGGAGTTGGACTGGATGATGTTTGAAAGTCTCCAACTCAGGATATTCTGTGATTTTATGGTTGCAGTGCCAGAGTAACTGACCTCATTAAATATCCTGTTTTGTGAAAGGAATTTTTGTCCCCTTCCTCTTGCCCAGGAGCTGATCCCACACAGTTTAGCACCCTGTGCTCTGGGAGCCCACACTACTTGTTGGGATCTCTAGCTGCTCAGAGTGACCCCYAGATTGTTAAAAGTCTCRTTTCCCAGCCCGGGTGCTRGAAGAAGGAGTCAGAGCTCGTKATTTCTCYGTCTCAAGGTTGTTTATTGTATCTTATCTATAAAATTCTTTCTCCTCCCTGCTGAGGTCTGTCCAGCAGGACAGTTCCAGGCACTCTGCCTGCCCCCAGGGCASTGTTATGTCTTTATACTAAAAACTACYTGTACAATATTTACAATTACTTCCCAATACCRYTCACCTYTGTTAGACAGTGAGCTTCTACTCTAAACCAATCCAAAAGTGCCACCAWCACAGCAGAAGATGGAGGCCAAGAAGAAGAAGGAGAAAGGCTGGACACACCCAGTTCCCTCCATCTTGCCTCCTGAACCCCCATACCAYAAACCCKAAAATCTACTTTTCCACCCCGTGATAAKTTCACTGTCATTCTACTTAAACTMTTGTGGCTTGCAGATCTTCATATAAGGTTGGTAATTTGCTCCATGGGTCATAATCAAACCCACAGGCACACTGGGCTCTGTGCCAGGGTCTCTGAGCCCCCTGGCAGGGYTCTMGGCRYRRCWGGACAGCCAGAGGGATGTTCTGGGTTCTCACAACTACTCACCCCCTCATCAAGGGTAAATCTCTCTTTCCCTGTCTACCACCAACATTTCACAAATCAGACCTCTGTCTTCTAAGCTCCTCCAGCATTTCCAGTGCTTTCCCTGCTAGCTGTGACGCTGGAATTAAGAGTTAACACAGCCCATCATGGAAAGCTCAGCTTTTCTCTGCTCTGATGCTCCCAGCTCTGGTTGTGTCTCTTCATCAGAGAGGGGCAGCATCAAACGGTGCTTGAATGATGCTGAGGTGAATTCTCCTCTTCCTCCTGACTTCCATGTGGCTGGGATTTTGGAAATTGAGCACTTTGCACTGCGGAGAGCAGCCAGCTGAGGGCAGGAGAAGCCCGTGCATCGGCGCCGTGTGTTCACACAGCCTGACTGAGAAGAGGAGGGAGAGGAGGAGATGGGGGAAGGAATAAAGCAGCGCTGCCTTCAGCGTGCCTCCTGCACGGATCGCCCCTGTTTTATATCTCCACAACTCAGGGCGATCCCAAAAGAGGGCCTGGAGGGAGGCTGGGATGGSAYYTGGTGGTGTTGAGCACCACAGAGCTGGAATGATGGAAGAGAAGGAGCACTGGGGCTTTTGCACTGGAAAAATTGAATGGTTTGGGTTGGAAAYGACCTTAAAGATCATCTCATTGCAACCCCAGCCATGGGCAGGGACACCTTCCACTATCCCAGGGTGCTCCAAGCCCTGCCCAGCCTGGCCTTGGACACTMCCAGGGATCCAGGGGCAGCTTCTCTGGGCACCCTGTGCCAGGGCCTCCCACCCTGAAGCACAAAGAGAAGCCCCCAAGAGCCTCAGGGGTCACTCTCCAAAGACCTGGGGATGGAGCAGCCCTGCCTGGGGACTCAGGCTGGTGCTGGGACTATCCCACCCCAGCAACTGGTGGAAAATGAGCTCCAGGCAGGCAGATGGAACAGGATATCCTTGCATCTCCCATCCCCGAGGAAGGATGCTGGCCKGGCAATGAGTAAAGTTCTTGTGATGGGAACAACTGTGAGTAGTGGTCCTTCTGTAAATTCCTTTCCCATCCCAAGATGATGTGCAAGAAAGATGCTTAAAATTTGCTCTTGTAACCTTAATTTTAAGCCTGACTCTTAAAGGGTTTTGTGTTTTTATCAATATCTTCCTCTCAGAWTAATCTTTGGTCTTCAAATTGCTTTACCAATCCATATTTTCCTTCAGCTTTGTMCCAGAAAGTTTGCAGGAGTCTCATAGCTACTTTCTGTGAGTATTTTCACCTTAGCAGGAAGGAACAGCATTTTGAATCTCTGGCAAAAATTGGTCTTTCTCCCAAGTCTGATGCTGGGATTTGTGTTCATTAAGAAATCAATCCAAATCAAAGGGGTTTAAATTGTTTGGCCCCTTTTTGCAATGACTGCTCACAATTCACCTTCTGTACTCTTGCAAAAGTGTGTTCTCTTGGAAATATCATATTTTCAGTGCTTCTACCAGCATCCATCTTCTCTAATTTTACTCATCTAAAAGTTAAGCAGCCAAATTTTAACTGATTACAAAATTTCCTTCCGAGGGTAGATTGAATTTTGCATTGACTGGGGCACATCAGCCTTTCCATTACATTGAAATGTTGAAATCATGTTTGATATTGGCTGGAAAAAAAAAAACCAAACAAAAAAACAGCAAACCAACCCCACAATTGTGATATCTATATATTAGAAAACTGGTTATGTAGGAAGAACTCATTTCAGGTTTGAATCAAATACAAAGGGAAACTGCAATCCTAATATAACCATAGCAACGCAATAATATGTGCTTGAAATGATCTGTGTGGTCAAAAAGAGCAGAATATCTGAATGTCTCAGCTAGAAGGGCTAAGAAATGAGTATGGAAAAATAAGATTTGAAYAAGCATGTTTAAAGAGAMGTGGCTGTTGAGAACTTTCTGGGGMGAATGTTTCTGAATGCCCCCGAGGATAAAACCTTGATGGGAAATAACTCCAATGTATTCTAAGCCTGGATTTGAACAGAGATTTTCTGTGGTGAATTGAAGCCTGATTGACCTGAGTTGGAACYAGATGTGCTGATCAGATCCTTTTAATGTTTCCTTGTGATGGACATCAACTTTTGGGCTTTCCTCAGCACTCAGACTGGGAAACCTCCCCACATTCTACAACAGAGGGGGTTTTTGCCCCAGACCATAGAAACAGAGAATCATAGAATGGTTTGGGCTGGAAGGCAACTGAAAACCATCCAGTTCCCCCCCTGCCATGGCAGGGACACCTTCCACTGTCCCAGGTTGCTCCAAGCCCTGTCCAACCTGGCCTTGGACACTTCCAGGGATCCAGGGGCAGCCACAGCTGCTCTGGGCACCCTGTGCCAGGGCCTCACCAACCTCACAGCCAAGAATTTCTTCCTGATATCCAATCTAAATCTGCCTTTTAAATCTCTAAAACCTCTTTGGTTTTGCTCACCAACAGCAGAGTTTCAAGGTACACCCCTGCCCAAATGACCTCAGGAATGGCACATGGAAGTGACACAGACCCAAATACCTATGAAAAATACCCAAAGCAGAACTGTTTGCCATCACTTCAAGCATGTCATGCAACCAGCCTGCATCTCTGGGGATGCACAGGCAGAGGAAAGGACATCTGCACCTTCTGACTGTGCTTGATTAGTTAAATCACCTCTAGGAAATAATTTGCCTTCTCTGTTAGTACAACACAGCCAATTTTCTTCTCCTTGCCCCAGGGAGGCAGCAGCAATGTCTGTCAGTGCTACAGGGCTGGTGCCCAGACCTGGAAATCCTGTGCTTCAGTAAAGAATTCACTGCAGAATTGTGTAAAAAGCCACTGTATTCTCTCTGTAAATCCCTTTGAGGGTGCAGATTTCTTAGAGCAGAGAGCCTGACCATTCAGCAAGTAAAAGATCCATGCAGCTGGCARCCATGGCAAGGGGAAAATCATTTGTGAGTGTTTCAAACTGGGGAAATCACACTTTTAAAACATTGTCSTGATGGAGGGCGGAGGAGAAAAAGATAATAGGGACCAGGTGGATTGTCCTCTAAGGAAAGAAATCTGGATATCTCTTTRTCACAGACCCTCTTGTCCCAGCCCAGGCCCTGGATTTAACACCAGGATGCTCAAGGCAAAGCCACAGGGATGTGGAAGGTCAGGGAGCAAGGTCAGAATGTGGGCTGGGGTTTGAGGGCAGAGCCTCAGGCAAAGGGCAYACTGCTCAGGTTAGAAACAAAGGCAGCATTTTTTTTTTCCTTCTTTGGATTCGCTTAAAAAAATTGAATTAAAAAGAGAAACAGAAGAACAAAAGAGCGAGGCAAGAACGCCTGAAATACAACATGCAAGTCTGCCTCTGTTTAGGGCCTGGCTGGAGATGAAACCCHAATGTTTCTGAATTAGAATAAAAACAACAAAGTGAAGGACATTGTGTTTTGATGGGTTTCATTTTATCCTTTGATAATTTTTCATTTGTATCCCGCAATGGCATTTCATTTGGGTCTCTGCCTGACTGCACATTTTATTCTGGAGCTTGATTTCACTCTATTACTGCATACATCAGTGGCTCCCCAGATTCACTAACTTGGTCCTGCTCCTTAGCAAATAGACATGTCTGTGCTGTGCTTTGCTGTAGATACTTTTACAAGCCATTTCCRCATTGTGCAGGCTCATAAATATTCCTCTGGCATGGCCTTTTCTTCTGTAGGGAAAAAAAACAGCCCATGGCAGTGAAACTGAGAGTCAGTAAAAACTAACCAATTTGTCAGTGGCATCTTTGGGCAATTAATAAACCTTGTGTCTCCCCTTGGTTTTTTTTTCTCCTTCAGAAGAATAGAGAAATACAGAAGTGAGAGGAAATGCACCTGCTGCTCATTTAACTTAATTAAAATCCAGGAATAAGGGGAAAATGCAGATGAATTGGATGCTTTTAATACTGGATCTTCTAAAAKCAATAAACAACTGATATTAGGAATGGCTGGGAATAACAGAGGCATAGAGGGTCTTGGCTTTGAGCAGAGGGGAGGGTTTAGAAAATCTCCAAGTCCCTTTAAGCTCTGTTTGCTGATCCTACTTGATGCTGAGGTTTGGAGAGAAGCTGTGTCAGAACATGAGTTCAGTGCTCTGTGTCTCAGTCAACCCACCAGYAAAATAAAAGTGCTCCTTCTTCGTGGCACAGGCAGTTAGTGAGGGTTCAAAACCCTGTGCCCTCCTCCTGAGAGGAGATGCTGAAGTGGTCTGCACTGGCTGTGCAGTCAGTCTGCATGAGAAGAGGTGAATTTTTGCAAATGTTTTCTGTTTTCCCAGGTTTCTCTTTCTCTCTGACATTGCCATCAGGATTCAGAGGTGTCTGTGCATCCAGCTCTTGGGCCTCAGTACAAGAAGGACTTGGACCTGTGTCACTATGGGACATGAAAGAATGCAAGCACACCACTGTTCTCCAGGTGAAGGAAGAAAGAGAGCGGTTATTTCCCTGACTCCAACATTTATAGTTTTCCAAAAGTGACAGCAGATTGGAGAGTGACAGCAGATTGGAGAGTGACAGCAGATTGGAGGGTGACAGTGACACCTCTCCAATGACACTGGTTAAACCAACAGTCCATCAACTTTCTCCTCCTCCATAAAAGAAGACAAAGCAATCAGTTATTTACAGAAAGTGTCTGAGAAAGTTCACCACAAGAATGTCAAGATCAGAAGGCTTAGAAAATCTTGAAAAACCAGGGAGACAGACCTGTTGGAACAACTCCAGAGGAAACCACTAAGCTGATCACAGGGCTGGAGAACCTTTGTTATAAAACAGGCTGACAGACTTGGAGATTTCAGCCTGGAGGAGAGAAGGCTCCAGGGAGAATTTAGAGCCTCTTCCAGTACCTAAAGAGGCTCCAGGAGAGGTGAAGACAGGCTTTGGACAAGGGCCTGGAGGGACAGGACAAATGGGAATGGCTTCAAACTGACAGAGGGTAGGTTTGGGTTAGATATTGGGTAGAAATTCTTCCCTGAGGGAAGATATTGGGAAGAATTCTTCCCTGAGGGAGGTGAGGTCCTGGCACAGAGGATCTGTGGCTGCCCCTGGATCCCTGGAAGTGTCCAAGGCCAGGTTGGACAGGGCTTGGAGCACCCTGGGACAGTGGAAGGTGTCCCTGACCATGGCAGGGGGTTGGAACTGGATGGGCTTTAAGGTCCCTCCAACCCAAAGCATTCCGTGGTTCTTGGTCTTCAATTCTCTGGCCTTTCCTACAATACAGAGACAGAGGTTGGGGATCCATCAACACCCTCCAAGGTCCAGCCCAAGGGATGCCATGCTGAGGCCCAGCATGTGCAAATTCCACTCCTGAGGGATGAGGAGGGTTGTGAATCTCCCTGGGGACATCTCTCTGCACAGTGGGGTCRCTGCTGTGTCACAGTGTTCAAAGCCAAAGGGGAGAAAATGGGAGAGGAGCAYAGCAGGTAAATAACACATTTGAAAAGAGCTGAACCTCCCAGCTAATGCAAATATTCCCTTCACCGTGTCCTACAGCATTTGGCCTCCCCAAAGTTGATAAAATATCTCCAGGAGCAGCTGCTTCCAGCATTTCCCTTTGAAAACAGTCAAATATCCCACAGACTGTCCAGGAACCTTTTCTCAGCCATATTTTAACTCCACAGTCCTGCCCATTAACCTGTTAATGCCTTTCATGTTTTCCTAAGCAACCCCACTTCCTCTGTCCAGCCCACACCCATCTCATGCTCAGCTCGGRTCCCTTGGTCGTTTCCATTTGCCCAAAATTGTTTGGTTCTGCAGGGATGGAAAGCTGACCTGAAGTCAGGATTTTAGCTTCAAATTCTCTCCCTCTTCTACCAAAAATGGATCCCTGCTGAATCTTTCCTTGAGCTCATAATTTCTGTTTCACARTTGAAGAACAGAGTCTGTGCTGCAAATCCTTTAGATACCAGGTTTGTGCTCCCTCAGAAAAGAACCCCTTCCTACAAATAGTTCAGCCACCCCAGTTACAAACAGTGTGATCACAATGCCAAAAAGTGAAATTTCTTRTGGCTGAAATGATAAAGAATGGTGGGTTTTGGGCCAGGGAATGGTGTTTTGTGCTCTTGTACTTCATGCTGCTCATTGTGGCTGTGATTTACAGCCTGTTGAATGGTATCTGGGGTTGTACTCTCCCCAAAAAAGGCAATCTGAGCCCCAAAGATGTGACCTTCTAAARTGAGCAGCCAGACTGGAAAAAGGGGAATTATTTACCCATTTTGTATYAATTAATCCCCTGGAGTTCTGTAATTAATAGATGTAAAATGCACTGTGAGCCTGTAGCCAGGTGAGGCTCTGAGCCCAGATCCCTGCCCAGCAATCACAAARCCTTCCCTCCTCTATTCACAGTGCAMGAAGAAAAGGTCTCTGTGACCTAGAAAGATCATTCAGTGACTCACTTTTCAATCTTCCAGCGTCCTCTCAGAAGGGAGGAGGGATGGGGAGAGAGGCAGAGCTTTGGTTATTGTTGTTTTCCATCTTTTTAATTTGCAGCTACATTGCTTGTTAGTCTAAAAGCAAATTGAGACAAGGCTGAAGTAACCATCTCAGCAATAAAAGCTCTCTGCCAGAGAGACAGACCAAACACTCCAGGAAAGTGCAAGCAGGAGGGAAAAATTGGCTGCTGGAGCTAAACAGCTGCTCAGMTTGACTTTCAAAGGCAGGTGAATCTCATGCCCTGCAGGGGACACTCCTTGATGTCCCCTCCTCACTCTTCCCACTTAGATTTAGAGCCCCTTTCCTGCTCTGGGACTGTGTGGGACACAGCTGGGGGAGCAGATCTGTGTTATCCTAACAGGGATATTTTGCCAGGTGTTTTGTAAGGTGGGAGAAGGTTGCTGGGCTGCTGTGATTAAAGAAGTCCTAATGCTTCCAGGCAGGCAAATTCCATGTAATTCCTCGTCATTCCTTGGCCTTGGCACCTTGGCCTTGGCCAGGAACCCCTTTGGTGTCAGGGAACCTCAAGTCTCAGGTGTGGGAGGGAAGGAACCAAGTGTCACACTGGGGTTTTGGTGGGAGCAGCCACTCAGCAGGATTGCTGGCTAAAGGAGAGCAACGTCCTCTCCTCTGGAACCCAAAAACTATCAATTCTAAATAACTTCACCTTTGCCTACACAAATATTGAAATTCCCAGCCTTTCCCCCTAGCTTGAGGGGGTCTGTGGAATGGAGGGAGAGGAGTTTGTATGATGGGCAGACAGCGATAGGACAAGGGGCAATGGTTTCAAACTGAAGGAAGGCAGGTTRAAGTTAGATATTAGGAACAAATTCTGTACTCAGAGGGTGGGGAGGCCCTGGCACAGGTTGCCCAGAGAAGCTGTGGCTGCTCCATCCCTGGCAGTGTCCAAGACCAGGCTGGATGGGGCTTGGAGCACCCTGGAACAGTGGAAGGTGTCCCTGCCCATGGCAGGGTGTTGGAACAGGATTAMCTTTAATATCCCTTCCAACCCATTCTGGGATTCTATAACCACAAGAGCAAAAACTTAAAGAGAAATTAAAAAAAAAATCTGAAAGTATGGAAATATTCACGTAACTCCAGAAGCAGAGGCTTCCAGAAAGCCACAAGAGTCCTCAGCCATCAGACTGGTGGCTTTGTCTTTAAGCCTCAGGAAATGTGATCCCAGACATGATTCTCTGGTAGGAGCCAGAGTGGTGCTTTACTMGGAGGTTTCCATGGGTAAATGCAGAGTATTCAAGTGAGAYTGTGGAAAAAAGACCTCCTGAATGKTTTCASAGCTCAGCAGGGAATGTTCARGTCCCTGCAGYGCCAGGGGATGGTACCAGCCCCACTTCTGTGCTGGGGCCAGCATCTGCTCTTTGGTTTGAGGCTTTTCCTCAGCAGCTGCCTCCTGAACATGTCATTGATGCATGGGAGCTTTTCCAGACTTACCTGTGCTGAACCTCTCAAGGCTCCCTCACTAAACCCCTTCTGTCTAATGAAGTAATTGGATTAATAGGCAAACAGCAAATCAGTGTGCTTAATTGATGTTCCCAGGTAAATCAGCACAGGTAGTGCTTGTGTTTAAGGGCTGTTCCTGAAGGAAAAGCACAACTGAATTAAATCCTTTTTTGCTGCTTTCTTATGATGTCTGAGACTGATGTGAAAGGTTATGATTTTCTCCCCATTTGATTTTTGCATTAGGAATAAATTTGCTCTCTCCTGTCCTGTTTGTATGTGCCTCAGACTCCTGAAAGATACCATGGGTGACTGGAAAACTGATGGGGCTGCAATATTGAACACTGAGAAGTGTGAAGGGACTAATATTTAGGGATGGAGAATTTTTTTTCCTAGCCCTGGTTTAATTTGCACTCTTCATTTACCTGCATGTAGCTGAAATGCCTGTGGGATGCTTGAGAGGAAAAGCACTTTTGCTACAAACCAAACACCCTGGCTCCTTGTTAGGGGCTGTGCAGGAATCAGGAGCTTCTGCCTCTGACCTCCCAAAGGAACATTCTCCCAAAGAGGGAAAATCTTCATGCCACCCCGCTCTTCCTCAGGATTGAAAAAGCAAGGAAAAGAATTCACTTTTTCATTATTTCTATGTTGAAATAATGCTGTTAAAAGCAGAAACAAATATTCCAGGCTTTTCAGATTCCCTTTCCAGCTCCCTGTCACAGACAGAGCACTGCTGCTGCTGTTCCAAAGGCCTTTTAAGTCAGGGGAATTCAGGATATAATATAAAATATCCTAAATTATAAATAATCAGGAATTCAGGATGTAAWATAAAGRATCCTAAATTAACTATATAATACTTATATCCCAAATCATCTCTTCTAGTCATGCTAAATAATAAGATTGACACCTTTAAGACTAGTTCCAAGAACAAAGGTGGAGGGAGAGAAGAAGCGCAGAGTTTGTTTTCAGAAACTACACTCACTCCTCCCCACTCCAAACCCTTAATTTGGTTTATCAGAGACTCTGGAGAGACACCACAGTAGCCAGACCCCTGTGCTCCACCACAGAGTCTGTCCCCAGAGAGAGGCACAATGATGAGCAGAGGGGACAGGGCAGAAGAGAATGGCCTGGAGGAACTGGTCAGAGAGAGCACAGCAAGGACGGGAAGGTCTGGGGCAGCTTTTCCTCACAGGGGTTCCTCCCTCCCTCAGAACGGGGCAAAACTCTTTGGAGAAACTCTGGGATAGCAGAAATGTCTCCCTAGAGGTTTGTTCTGGWTGGTGGCACAGCCTCTGTTGCTCCTTGGGGCATTTAAACCAGGTCAGGGTGGCTCAGAGCCRGCGTTAGGAGGACAACAGGCAAAGCTGATGCACAAGAAAAACCTTCCTGCATCTTTTAGAGCAAGGCTTTTCTAGCAGCCCTTCACCTCAGGAGTGAAGTGAAAGGAATGCCTGCTCTGGGGAGWTATTTTGAAGTTTTTGCAGCTGTCCTGGTGCCTGTGTTCCCTGTGAACAGTCCTTGTCTCTGGGCTCACGATGGCAGCAACGCGCTGTGGCAGAGCACAGCCGGGCACCAGGTGCTGCCTTCCCCCAGCCAGGAATTCAGCCTCCTCCTGAAACATCCCGGCCCTTCCCTAGGGCTGCATACACCCAGAGGGCAGCCGAACCTGTCCCTGTGCCCTGGGGRGAGGAGAAGCCAGGCTGGACAGGAGTTGGGACCTTGCTTCCTTGCCGCAAGCGAAGTCTCCATCCAAAGGAGTTTTTGCAGCTGAATCCTCCCCTTTTTCAGGATGGACCCAAGGGGTTCCTGTTGCTCAGCTCCTGCTTTTWCCCAGCTGATAAGGCAGTGGTGGCTGTGTGTGGAGCAGACCTTGGAGAAATGTCACTTTTGGGAGCTTCAGAGTGAAGGGACAAGGTGACAGAGACCCTGCTCCACCTTGGCTTTGGTGAGGAGGAAGGTGGCTTGGTCSAGCAGGAGAGGGCAGCAACACCCTCTGTGCTTGGTGTAACTGCATTTTGTGCCCAGTTTGGCACAGGTGCCTCAAGGTTTGTGCCTGGCAGAGCCTGTGGGTCACTCACTGCTCTCTCCTGGGCAGCAGCTTTGGGCCAAACCCCAGAGAGCATCTCCTGCCACCATCAAGCACTTTCCTCTCTCATCCTCCTGCCCCTTCCTCCACCTCCTCCTGGCCTTGGGAGGAGAACAAGGATGGTGGGGCACAGGAGATTTCTTTTCTGGTCCRGCATTTACCATTAGCTTTTTACCTGGCCATGCAAGGGCTGTACAACCTCTCCCAGAGTGACCTGGGAGGGCTGTGAGCTCCCTCTGGGAGCTGGGATTGGAGTTTGGGAAGTGCTCAGGCAGGATTTTGCACAAGGCAGGATTTTGCATAAGGCAGGAGGGGCTGTGTGASGAGTCCAGGCAGCACTGGGACAGAACAATAAATAATTTTTAAAAAGGATCAGCAGATTTACTTCCTTCTGATCTGGTGTGGATYCTTACCTAGACCTGTGCTGGAGCAATTCAAGATATTAATCTGCCAGAAACCAAATATTTTTTTAAAGTTGGGTTTATTTTATTCCTCTTTAGASAGCTGGACTGTCACACAGATGCTGRGCAAGAACCAGAGTGTCACCAAGGATGGTCTGAGTGAGGAAGGGGCAAGCTCAGAGGATTTTTTTAGACCAGTCCTGCTGGTGTAGTGAAGGCACACTTTCACAGGGCCAGGATGCTGCTGCCTGGGGTCAGATCCAAGGATTTGCTCATCCCTGGATGCTCAAGTGCAAAGAGAACCCCACAAGTGAGCTGCTTAGTGGGAAGCCATCCTGTCCCCTAGAAATAATGGTGTCACAAAGCCATCAGTGACCTCCCATGCACCAGACCTCTCCCCCAGAAGTCATGCAGAGGTTTCCCAACTCCTCCTTGTGAAGGAGCCTGAAGTCACAGCCAGCAGCTCTCACAAACTTGCCATTGATTTCTGGCAGCTCGCGAATACAGCGAGTGGCACGGAGTTGATACTGCAGATCCATAATTAATGCTTTGTGATCCCACATCTGAAGGCCCTTTCACAGACAGAGGGACTGTTAAACTGCCCCTGAAGATGAGGGATAGAGTCGTGGAAGGGATTAACAGCCAAGCCAGTAATGAGCTCAGAAAAAAAAAACCCACAAGCATGGGAGATGAAAAAAAATAAAAAATCTGTGAGTGAAAAACATCCATTTATGAAGTGCTCTTTTGCAGGAGGCGAGTGCTGCTGAAGCCACCTAAAGTGCAGATATTCTCATTGCCTCTGGAAGCCTGAGTCAGACAGTTTGGAGCCTAGAATTCCCAGGATGTGGCTCAGGCAGACCTAGCTGGGAGGAGGTTTGGGGGCTGATGGTGCACAGGGGTGACACAGCTCTCCAGGCTGGGGGATCCATCCCTGGGATTCTCTTTTTAGGAATGTCCCAGTGMTTTTCCTTATGGTTTTGTCACAAATGCATGGGTGGTTTTGGCTGGACTGTGGGGGAAGAGAGTAAAAGGATATGGTGCAAGGAGCTGAGTGAAGACCCAGCACTTGGAGTAGCAGGAAGGATCCTTATCCAACCCCTTAATCCCAAAAAATCCATGTRCAGCAGAGAACCTGTTTATTGGTAWGTRTTTTTATRATAATGTCTGTGTAGAAGAGCTTTMCCCTGTTTCATCCTGCCCTGTTGTAAAATGCTGCACCCAGAGCCCACCCTGTGGTGTTGGCACCCACTCTGAGCTCACCCACTGTGGGGCTGGTGACATTCAAGGGGCAGATGGGCCAATTGAGGTGTCCTCTCCTCACCAGAAAGYATAGAGCCTTGTCTTGTCAAGCTTGGTGAGGGATATCCACTAAAATTTAAACAACAACAAAAAAAGATACATAAATAAATAAACGCATATATAGAATAATCATAATTATATAAAAAATTATTTTCGGGCAACAATTCCAATATTTTCATATGGGTTGTGGAAAAAAAGAAAGAAAAACAGACAGTGGAGAGGTTTTGAGGACAGATGCAGGCAGTCTCCCTCTTAGGAATATTGTCTATCTTYAAAAAGGAGGGATTTATATCAGCTGGAACCAATAGGTAGATAAAGAGCCCACTTCAACAGGAAAAAGAAGCCATTATCCATTGCATAGTTAGCTTATGGGAATGAAAAAAGAGCATTTGGAGAAAATATCTGCCCATTAAATATGGAGTTAAGAGCTTGGCTTAGGCTCAGAAGGAGAAAAAAAGGCTTTTGATTAACCAATAAAGCCAATGGWGATGTTGAGATTATTCAGCGTTTATTGCTTTTATGAAAAGAGGGAAAAAAAAYGYAAAAAAWMYAAAKKAAAAAAAAAAGAAAGAAGGAAAAGCCAGTCTGTTTTACATTTGTTGGGACTGCAGTAGATTGCTCTTGCCAGGGTAACAAACAGTAGCTRGGATGCATCATGCAAGGCTGGTTATGAAGATGAAAACATGCAGCTCTTTGGGTGTTAAAATGCTTGGAGGCATTTCAGCTGACAGTTCCCCCTGCTGATGCCTCTGTGGAGGGAGGATTGACTGCAATGGCCTCGTTTGTGGTTACCTAATCTCGGTGCAATTCTTCTACGTGATGGATCAATGCGAGGCCTTCAGCTGGGTTATGGCATTTAGATGGAGCCATTAGAAAAAATCAAGGGGAGAGAGATCCCAGGGCTCCCTGTCCATGGGGAAAGGTGGGAGGATGAGGAATGTTTCATCCACTGAGGTGGGGGCATGAGAGGCATCATCTCTCGAGCTGCAGAAGACCAGCACAGAGGGAAAGGAACGTGCTCTTCTCCATGGGATAAGTCAATGTCTGGGTTTGAAAAGCCAGGTGTCTGCTAAGGAAGGCAGGAACCTCCCCTGAAATGGAAAATGCAAACACCCTCCCTCTGAATTGTTATCATTTTGAAAATAAGGGGTTCTCAGGCAAAGATATGGGAATGGGAATAACAGTTCTTTACTAGGGAAATTAAAAATACAAATGCAATAGTACAAAAAAAGAAGACAACCCACTGGCAGAGTGAGAGCAGGAGCTGCCCCCTGTGTGTCAGGGGGTGGCACAGCCCCATCCCATGGGGGCTCAGCCCTCCTGCAGTGCCAGCTGTGCTTCTGCTGCAGCAGGGATCCTGCACAAGGGGGGAGTTTTCCTCTGCAGCTCCAGGGCTGCTGGAGATGGGCCTGGGCTCCCTCTGGCAATGCAGGGCAGCAGAAAGCTGCTCCTCTGGCAATGCAGMGGGCAAAGGCTGCTGTGCTGTGCCAGGCTCAGATTGGATCCAGGTAGGAATGCTTGGCTCCTCCCCTGGGCGCAGCATCTCCCCATGGGATGCTGGAATTGGATCAGCCCTGCAGGGACACTCAGTGGCCATGGACAGCAGAGATCTCCTGGAGGGAGGGTTGGCTGTGYGAGAGATAAAGAAACCTGCCCCATGAACAGAGAGAACTGCCCTAGCTCTGACAGAATAGAATACACAGCCCCAGCCACATCTTGTAACCTAAGACAGGAAACTCTACAGCTCTGCAACAAAATTAGGGYAGTCTCAAATAATGACCTGTGAGTCATTTCCTAGGGGGACACTGGAGGAATCTCACAGCAGGTTAGAGGCACATCAGCCTGGAAGTGCCCAGGCTTGGCACTGCATGGTAACACAGCTCAAGGTTCCTGCAAGACTTCACTGTCAAAATCAAAGCTGTGGATGGCATAAAATGTGGAAAATCTTGCCTTTAAATGGACTAATGAACAGGATACAACACTGCTCAGGCCTCTCTTACAGCAAAGTTGCTGCTACCTGGAAAGTGAATATAGACAAATACAAGTCATAAATAGAGGTAAATTATCTTAAAAAGTAATTTTGAGATWAACTGTTGGAATAACCTGCCAAAGGAGCCACTGCATTCCTCTCCCCAAAGGGAGAATAGGTTGTCCCCTGGTCAAAATTAGAAGTAAGTTTTGGAGAGGTCAYCYTGATTTATGCAACAAGCACTGACTYATTTCCAGCTATGGGCATTGTAGGAGCTCAGGGTTATCTGAGAGGTCCCTTTTAGCCTGGAGTTATCCCCTGTTCCACTGAGTTCTATCAGCTCTTGTGTCTCCTCAGCCCAGGGCTCTSTTCATTTTGAAGACATCAGTCACACAGAACTGGACTCTGGCCATGCCCTCTTTGCAGGCAGAACTTTACACCCAGAGCAGTCAGAGTCTCTTGCATAGAAGGATTCCCTTCTCTGGTCCTGACAGCTGAAATCCCATCAGATTTCAGCCCAAGTTCCCTCATTTCAGCACTTTTTCTGGTCTGAGTCTGGAAAGGCATTAGGACTCTTCTGAAGTAACTGTGAGCATCCCAGTAGGGTTTTTAATTAAAGCTTTAGGAACCAGGACAGATTAAAGGAGAAACAATCACTGCAGAAATCCAGCTTGGCTTTGCTGAGTAATAGGAAAGAAAAGAGAAAAGAAAGTGGATCCTTTCCTTTCCTTTCCTTTCCTTTCCTTTCCTTTCCTTTCCTTTCCTTTCCTTTCCTTTCCTTTCCTTTCCTTTCCTTTCCTTTCCTTTCCTTTTCTTCTTTCTTTATTTTCACCTGTCAGAAGACAATAGAGAAGTTCCTGGCTGTTTCTCCCAGTGCTCCACACTACGTGTGCCCCTGGGTGTTTTGGAAGTCCATGTTGTTCCTGAAAACAGACACATTATTTCCATAGGAAAAGTTCTCACAGGAGACCATAAGAAATGGTCTCCCATTGCTCAGCTCAGTCCTCCTGGCTCCCCATAGAACCGTAGAGACATTGGAGATGGAAAAGACCTCTGAGGTCACCAAGCCAAGGTCACCAGTGATCCATGTGCCCCCAAGTGCCACATCCACATGGCTTTAAATCCCTCCAGGAATGGGGACTCCACCACTGCCTTGGGCAGCTGTGCCAGGGCTGGACACAGCCACAACCACAACCTCAGCAGCTGTGTTGAACACATTGAAATTAGATATTCTTGGACTACTCCAAGACTTCTTGCAGTGATAATTTAAAGTGGGGTAAGCTGGACCAACTYCTCCAGAAGCAGGTCCCAGTTCTGAGACTCCTGTGGATTTTAGCAGGGGTGCAGCAGTGCCAGGGACTGTGCTGGGCAGTGCATGYTGAGGGGGAGACATAAAGTTTTCTGAATATCCCATCTCACAACTTGAGGCCATTTTCTCAATTATGGTTGATCTTAAAAGGCTTTTCCAACCTTAATTATTATATTCCTCTCATCCTGTCTCTTTTTCCCTGGGAGCAGAGCCCAAACTCCCCTGGATGCACTCTCCTGTCAGAGAGTTGTGCAGAGCCACAGGYTCTCCCCTGAGCCTCCTTTTCTCCAGGCTGAGCCCCTTTCCCAGCTCCTTCAGCCACTCCTGGGGCTCCAGCCCCTTCCTCAGCTCCGTTCCCTTCCCTGGACAAGCTCCAGTCCTTCTTCTCATGAGGTGCCCAAAGCCAAACTCAGAATTTGAGGTAGGGCCACAATGCTCCCAGCCTTGAGCATTTGAGAGCCTCCATTCAGTGGTGAATGACCAGTGGGATGTGGGACTGACCCACAATCCTGCAGCCACCATCAAATCATCATCCAGCACCCCGTGGGAGGAACTCAGCACCCTTCAGTGAGCAACCAGCACCTCCAGGCAGATTGTAGCAGAGCCAGGGCATCCCTGCTGTCCCCAGCAAGGCTCCAGTGCCAACCCTCCATCAGMGTGCAGGGATTTCAGGCTTGACCTCCTGGGCTGGGTCCTGCARCCCTCTCCCTCTGCCCACAGTCTCTGTCTAATCTCTGCCTGCCTTCCCAGTGGTTCCCTGCAGCCATCAGCAGAAGCAGGGGCTGTGTGTGCTGCCAGGATAATTAGAGTGCTGCAGGGTGCTTAGTATGCAGGCAACGGCTGTGCTATTGCTGGGGAAAAAAAAAAAAAAAAGAAAAAGAAAAAAAGAAAAAGAAAGGGGAAAAAAAAAGCAACTGAAAAAAAAAGCCCATTTGCCCAAGCTAAAGAAAAACACTTTTTACCACTTGTTTCTCTGCTTCCCCAGGAAAGCCAAAGCTCTGCACAGAGGCACTTCTGGCTGCCCATGGGAGGCTGGCTGTGCAGGGATTACCAGGCAGATTTTTTGCCTCAAAACATGGCAYTGCTTTCTGCTGATGGCTGAACAGGGAATGGCTCTGTCCRTCTGTTTCTGCCACGYAGAAGCCTGAGATGGAGCAGGGGGAGCAGGTTCTGTGCTCCCTTCAATAGCAAGGGTTGAACTGGGGTCTGATGGAGCTGAGACATTCCAGGTCTGTGTGTTTAGGGCTGGTTGTGCAATGCAGACGTGATGCCCTCTTTGTGTCCTTCATCCTGCTCATGATGGGAACCAGCTGGGATGTCCCTGGTGTGGGAAGCAGAATCCAGACACAGCCCCAGGGGTGAGTGAGGGGGCACCTTCTKCCCAGGGACTCGTTCTTCTTTAGGAAATAACAGGGGAAATCACCTCTGGTTCAGTCTGCTCCATGATGAGAGGGGACAAAGCAGGAGAGGCCACTCATCCAGGAGCATTTCCACAGCAGATGGCAAGCAGCAGGCTGGAAGATGTCTGGTTGCTGTGTTTGGGAAGGGAATGAAGCAGAGACCTGATGCTTGGCCAGCACAGAGCCTGCCACCAGCCTTCAGTTTGCAATGCCCAAGGTCCTCCCCTATTCCCATCAGGCACTCCAGCACAAACCCTGCAACTTTCCACCAGAACTGGTGGCTTTTCAGGTGGAGGTGGAWGGGTTAAAGTTCTTCCTTCATCTAAAGCACATGCACAAGGCAGTGATT
Organism: Sporophila hypoxantha; assembly: GCA_002167245.1. NCBI lineage: Eukaryota > Metazoa > Chordata > Aves > Passeriformes > Thraupidae > Sporophila > Sporophila hypoxantha. The sequence goes on along the minus strand of NDFG01000858.1, from coordinate 30,596 downwards.
GTAACAGCAGAGYTTGCACAAGCCTGAGTCTCAGGCACTACTGGTGCACCTGGCACACAAAGGCAGCAGAATCATCACCCACCTGTAAATCCCAGGTGGAAACAYGGGAGGAGAATGAAAAAAGGGACATTCTCTGTCGCAGACATCTTTTATGAAAAATCCTTTATTTAGGACTTTTTCTCCTGAGAAGCTGAGAGGCCTCAGGAACAAAATGTAAACAATGGTTATCTGCTGCTGTGGAATGCAACAGGTGCATCTGTGATTGGCCCATGTTGGTTGTTTTTGATTAATGGCCAATCACAGTCAGCTGACTCAGACTCTGTCTGAGACAGAAGCTTTTGTTATCATTCCTTGTTATCCTATTCTTAGCTAGCCTTCTGATGAAATCCTTTCTTCTATTCTTTTAGTATAGTTTTAATATAATATATATCATAAAATAATAAATCAGCCTTCTGAAATATGGAGTCGAATCCTCYTCTCTTCCCTCAACTTGAGASCCCTGTGAACACCATCACAATTCTCCTTTTTCTGTTCCCCATGGAAGGAGCTGAGGTCAGAGGGGATCAGTGCCATGAGCTGGCTGTGGGATCTCAGGGTTCCTTGTTATCATCAAGAAACCAGAGCTACCAGATAACACAGGCTGGGCAAAGACCTTATCCCCCCTCCCTGTACCCTGCACCCACCATGGTGTACCCAAACCACCTCCTGCCCCTGTTTCTGTGGTGAAAACATTACTACTCAGGATCTTTTGCCACTTTGGGTAGCTCCACATTCTTGTGGCCACCCACCAGACCAGGCAGAGCAGCTGGCCAGTGTCCAGCAACCCCAAGGAATGTCATTGTCACTCCATGGGATGCCCTGTACCCGTGACATCCATGAATTGCTGTCTGTGCAGATGTGAGCAGGCAGGATAACCCGTCCACAGCACAAAAAAATGTTGCTGCAGATGTGAGCAGGCAGGATAACCTGTCCCAGCACAAAAGATGTTGCTGCAGATGTGAGCAGGCAGGATAACCTGTCCAGCACAAAGAGTTGCTGCAGATTGAGCAGGCAGGATAACCTTTCCAGCACAAAAGATGTTGCTGCTTTCCCTCCCAGGAGGCCTCTCCGTGTTTCACAGCCTGGGTGTGAAGACAATTTTCCTCATGTCAGCAACCCTTGCTGGAAATTAAGCAAACTAAGCAACTTGGCTTTCTTGGGGAGCTCCAGGGACAAATGAAAGGAATTGTCCTCCTATCTGCATGAAGTACAGAAATGCTCAGTGTTCTCCTTTGTACCTCCCAAAATGAATTTGCTTTCAACCTCCGAGTGCTCTCCATTCATGTCCCTAATTCTCTGTTCCACATTTCTGCCTATCCCATCATTTCCCTTTTTTTTTCAGTCATATCCAATTCTCTTTCATAAGTTCAGCCACTTGCACTGGGAATGAGGGGCAAAAATTCAGTTTTCCTGGATGAGGAAAGGACACACTCTGGATCATTCCTGCACTGCTGGTGKTTTTTGCCTCTTGTTTTCAGTCCTTATCTCACTGGGCAGAATTCAAAGCAGGTAAGTGTGAGGGAGGGAAATGCCTTTTCCCAAATAAACTGTATTTTCTTCAACCAAACATCTTCAAGTGTCTGGAAATGTTGACTCAGAATCCAGCCAGATTTGCCTGACTGGAGATGGAGCAGTGGGCAGGGTGTTTCAGAATTACAGATGGATGATGCAAACAGCTCTCTCTSTTGCACATTTACTGATAACTGATATCCTGAGGCAAAAAGTTCTTCTGATGGACCAGGAACTTTGTGAACAAGACTCCCTTGGGTTCAGTTGTGATGGTCTGACTTTTTCACTGGGAACCTCTCAGCTCTTGCATGGTGGGGTCAAATTAATTTCAGTCCACCCCAGCAGACAAGCCTTTAGAAACCCTCAGGTGCTTTTTTCCTCCACAGGAAGGAAATTGGATGTCATTGGACAGTCATCCAATTGGAGAGCCCTGTGCTGCACAACCCAAACAAATTCACCTCACAGACCTTCACTCTGAGCTGATTTTTAACCTGTTTCCAGCAGTTTGTCTCAGTTTTGTTTTCCTCACAACAAGGACTTGCTTTGTGCTGTAGACTTGCTGTCCAGGAGTCCTTGATCTTGGGGCAGGAGAACCTTCCAATGCAGCAACACACCTCCAGACCCTCATAAATGCTGCCTTAACAGCAACCAGCTTTCCTAGGCTTTGATGCAGAAATGGCTTAATTCACATGGCTGTGAGGATTGATTTGGGTGTCTGGCTCTGTCCAGAGAGGGGCAGGTTAACCTTCTCTGTGGAGAGCCCCCAGCACCCTGCCACAGGCCTGGTGAAGGGAGAGGGCTGTTTCTCATGGCAAGGGAGTACTGATGCCTTAAATTTTGGCTTTTCTATTTTCCAGCTCCTGTCCTGCATCAGCGGTGTAGCTCTGAACTCCCTGCAGTGTTTGTGAGCTCTCTTCACAGTTGGGCAGACAGAACATCCCTCTGCCCTGAGAACCAAGGACACCTCACAGCCTCAGGCCCAAACAGCACAAACAAAAGTGAACTGGGAGGAGCAAACTGGGGGAATGTGACTTCATCACCTGAAGCGCATGGGACAATTAACCCCTGATATGCAAAAGACCAAACTTATATCTGCCCAAAAAACTCATGACCATCATCCATCTTGGGTCTATCTTGGGTCCATCTGTGGTGTTAGCCTCTGCCAGGCTCTTGCACTGCCCAGGGTGTATCTATTGAAGCCTTTAATAAATCCCCATTTTATTCTCTAGCTCTGTCCAGCCTCTGTTTTAGGTAGCCAGACACAGCATCAGACAGGCTCGTGGAGAGGATGGCTGGCAAATCCAGCCTGGATGCAGTGTGTGATCATCTGAGGATTGCCTTGGCCTCCTCCTTAAGATCCACAGGGACAAAAGGGAAAGTGAAGCACAAGGTCCCTGTTGTGCCCAGCCAGCCAGAAAGTCCTGGGCTATGGGGACTGGCAGCCAGCGCTGCCTGGAGGGACACCAGGAGATGTTTTCTGCACATTGGTTACACCTCCATGATGAGTTCCTTGGTGCAACTCCTGAATATTGTGTGTCCTGGGGCTGGCAGGGAGGGATACACCTCCAACACGACCGGAATGCTGTGTATTCAGGAGACAAAGTTCTTCATCCAGCAGATGTCTGGGCACTGGGACACCTTCCCTCCCCCAGCYAAGTGGAAATGGCACCAAGTCTTAGAGAGTTCAAGGAACAATTTGGAAAARGCTCTCAGGTGCATGGTGGGATTTTGGGGGTGTCCAGCTCAGAATATTCTCAGATTCTAAGAAGCAAGCTGGACTCAGGCTGGTTCAGATCCCACTGTTTCTTATGTAAGCAACCTCTGGGCTTCCTCAAGAAGGATCTGGGGCTCTTTTCTCTGTAAGCCATAAGAAATCACTGCAAGATGCCTTGGAGAGGGATTCCTGCCAAGCCTCGAATGAGTGGGACCAGGCAGCATCCACAGGTTCAAAATCCCCTTGAAAGCTCCATCASCCCCTGGAAGCTGGATGTCCCCAGAGACTCCCCAGAGTTTCCAGAGGAAACTCYTGCAGGAGAGTTTGTTCTCATGCCCTGCACAGCCCCAGCCCATGAGATGTGCAGACACCAGGGCTCGTGCTGGTTTGAGGGCTTTGGAGGAACCTGATGGGGAAGAAATCCTGAGGGACTCCCGGGAGGAATGTGAAATACCTGTTCTAGGATCCAAGGACAGCTGGGCCAGCAGCTCCTGTGCTGGAGTGATTCCCAAGCACATCCTTGCTCAGGCAAGGGGAGCACAGGCACATTTACCCCACCCTGCAGCTGACTGGGAGGGAAGGGGGATTGCCAAACTTTTCCCATCGAGTTTTCCTCCCTCTCCTTCTCTGCACCAGGTCCTGAGTCATGGTGACTCATTTAGCTCGGTGGGGTTGAAGTCACTCAGCACATTTTTGATGGGTTTTCCTCCAGCTGAAGGCTTTGTGGGACYTGTGGTACAACAGATAAGGCTGTGAATGGGGATGTAGGGGACTTTGGGAGTTCTTTTCCTTGTGCCTCTCTTCCTGCCTTAACTTGAGACAATTCCACATCTGAGGCACCCCGTGAGTCATGATAGCTCTGATGAGGGTTTGGGCTCTGGCCCTGCTCCACTCCTGGAATCTGTGTGTGGGTGTGAGTCCCTGTGTCCCTGCTGCCCTCATCCAGGGAATGAAGTGTTCCAGGTGGAAACTGGTGCTGAGAGGTCTGTCACAGGCTGGGGGAAAGGCAGGGAGTGATTCTTCTGTTGAAAGCAGGATTTGGGCAGTTCTCAAAGGGAGAGGCCCTTCTCAGCTGTTGAAAAGTGAAATTTCTTGTAAAAGCAAGTTGTCTAAACTTCTTGGAGGAGGTGGTGGAGAGACAAATGAATTTTCAGGGAAAGTTTTAGTCCTGCCTCTCTCCAGCTGGGCTAACAACCTTCTGGAAGTGTCTGTCTCTATCCATCTGCTATCAAAGTGGCTGTTCAACCTGGGCACTTCCTGTGCTATATTCTAGAATTAGGTGGATCCTAAGAGAAAGGGAATTCCTCCAGTGAGGAGGGAATTGTTTCAGTGCTGGAGATGTGCAAGACAACGTGGAACACTTTMGGGTATTACCTGTGGAACCCTTTAAGGGAGAAGACAGTCATCCAGTTGGTCAGAATATGGGATTCTGAGCAAATTTCCTCCCTCTTTCCTTGTCAGTCTTATTCCTYTCGGGGCACACAGCAAAGCTCAGAGTAGCTGGCTGCCCTTCCTGAGAATGGCTGGTGTGACTGAAACGAGAACAGGGACAGCTTCAGGGCTCCACATTCTCCTTTCTCTCTGCTCCTSCCCGTCCCTCCAGCAGCAGGGAGTTGTTTGAAATCCGTGCTGAATCCCTTTCAACACCTTCACCCACCTCAGCATCCCTAACAGGCACGTGCACACGCAGCCACAAAAGCTGCCATGGTCTTTGTTGCTGCTGCTCTTGTTTTGATGCTGAACAAAAGCACTGGCTCCAYCCCCCCTCCTTACTGGATCACCTTCAGGAATCAATGCTGCAGATGTTGACTTAAGCCACYGTGCTAGCAGGAGACTTTTAATACATTTCAGATACAACAACAAAGAGCAGATGCCAGTTCACAGGGAGGGAAGGGAGATGTTTTGATCTGGGGTTTTTTGGAAATGAATTTTCATGCAGCCTTTATTTCAAATTTTATAGTTTTTTTCTTTTCCCTGGAATGCATATTAAATGCTGATAGCCTGTTATCCTTGACCTTTAGAGCCTGTGAATTTGAAAATCCAATTCCCTGTGAAAAGCAATGCATACAATATGGACTTTGAAGAAAATGCCAGTAAGTGAGTTATTTTCTTTATGGCCCTGCAAGAGTCTCCTAATGACTGAAAAAAGGCAGGAGCACAACTTGGGTGTGATAGAGGCAACAAGGAGAGAGGTTTCCATGCTTTGCAGGCCGTGGGTCTTGTTCACCCAGGGGGTAGGAAGGAAGATTAAGTTGTTAGGAGAGATAATTCACWTTCCTGTTTCCCATCACTCCAGTTCTTGTGCTTTTTAACTCCTCTAGTGCTGCCAGATGGGCTTGGAGCATCTTGGTGGAACGTGGCACCAGATGTGCCACTGTGTCCTGGTGGGATTGTCTTCAAACACTGGTAGGTTATGTTGGGAATATCATAATCACCTTTTCTTTCTGGTGTGCTGATAGAGATCTGGTGACCTCCAGTCCTGTTGGTGACATCCCTTGGAAGCTCTTTTCTGGATGTGCTGGAGGTACCCCAAGGGAGTTCTCTTCCAGCTGTGCTGGGAACATCCCTGGGAGTTTTTTCCCAGCTACTTGTCCAACCACCCAGTAAACCCAGTGCAGAGCTCAMTTTGCCAAATATTTCCCTTCTCTTGTCCTCAGCCTGTTACAACTTTTTTTAAAAATGCTTTTTTAAAATGGCACTTACACACTCTGCTTACAACAGCAGAATTCCCCCACTCTCCAGCTTCCAGCCAGGCATGATGGTTACCTTATTCTTGCTTTTCAAAAATATCCCATGGAAAAATATCCCATGGAAAAAGGCTGCAAGGGATGTTTAAGGACTGTGTTAAACCCATAACTGTATTTACCAATGACAGTCATACAGCTGTGTGGTTGGTAAGATGGGAAATCCAGATGTTTTAAGAACAAAATAAGATATTACACAATTAACAGGGTACATTCATCAGTGGCAGTCCCCATAGACCTGCTGTCTTCTCTGAGCATTAGAAGAGCATCAAAACCAAGGAGCTGGAGATGGAATTTACAGAAGAAATCCTTCTCTGTGAGGGTGGGGAAGCCCTGGCACAGGGTGCCCAGAGCAGCTGTGGCTGCCCCTGGATCCCTGGKAGTGCCCAAGGCCAGGTTGGACAGGGCTTGGAGCASCCTGGGACAGTGGAAGGTGTCCCTGCCATGGCAGGGGTGGGAGATGGATGGGCTTTAAGGTCCTTTCCAACCCAAACCATTCTTTGATTCCATGAGGTTCCACTCCTGAAGAATCCAGGCGTGATCCTGRTGTTTTTCAAGCTGTAGGATCTTAGCAGATACACAGGACTTCTGCAGGAGGAATTTGAATTACTCCTGTGTGCAGGAGCTGCTGTTCAGAACCAGCACAAAACACAAATTATCTGGGATTAGGTTCTCTGACTTTTATAAGGAAGRCAAATGTTGCATGAAATCCAAAGGCTGGAAAAGCACATGGGCCAAAACTCCCCAAAGTCAGGAGCTTTCAGAATCGTTTTGCTGGCAGCTAAGCCCTGCCTCAAYTAAGACACAGCTCCTAAGCCCCTTTGTGCATCTGGGCCTTTTCCCCACACCCAGGCTCAGGCAGGGAACCAGGTCTGTCAGACTCCAGGATGGGTCTGTGATGGGTGGACACCTTGCCTCTGGCTGTGCTGCCTGTGAGTGGCATGAAATGAATCTTCAAAGGGCTCTGTGGATCCCCTGCCCTCTCTCATCTCAGTGGGGGCAGCCCCTCAGGTCTTTGCTCTCAGACAATGACACCACAGGGTGGTTGGCACACACAGATATTCTCTGCCATGCTTGGCTTTTCTGTTTTTTTTTTTTTTTTCCCTCCCCTTCTTATTTTCTCCCCACTCTTTTCTTTCTAATTTAGAGCTCTAGATTAAATTCAACTTAATTAGAAGGATTATACATCTTATAAATTTAATATTTAATATGCAAGCATAGGCTTTTATTAAAGGTGTCCTAGGAGGAATGGTAATGAGTTARTGCACAATAAATAGTTGGGCGGAAATGAGTGTGATAAAGGACTGGAACTTCTGGAGAAWGGGAGGGGGAAAGGGGATGGGAATGCTTAGGGAACATTTCTGGTGACTGCTCAGAGTGCTGCTGTCATCTCTCTGCTGCTCACACGGTGACCCTTCCAAAAGCAAGAGGAATTTTCCTTCAGCACAGGCYGGAGAAAAGATTTGAGAGGCCAGGGAGGGCAGCAGGGAGGGAAGGATGTGGGGAAGGTCAGGAATTAAAAGGTCCTTGCAAAGAGAAGAAATTCTGATGTAGGATCCTGTCCGAAAGCCATGAGCAGGAGCTGTGAGCTCACGGTCTCCAGGGCAGATAGAGGTGACAATTTGGGCCTGGTTGGGATTTTTTTAACCCATCCAAGTCTCCTGCCCTCAGGAGAAACAGCCAGGGCCCAGTTGTGATGTGTCAAGGAGGGCCTGTTGGGGACCTGGAACATCCCATTAGGCTGGTCCTGTTGTGTGACTGTGTTCACAGGGGTCTGAGGATGAGGGAAGAGATGAAGATCTGACTCCATGTTTCAGAAGGCTTGATTTATTAATTTTTGATATATATTATATTAAAACTATACTAAAAGAATAGAAGAAAGGATTTCATCAGAAGGCTGGCTAAGAATAGAAAAAGAAAGAATGATAACAAAAGCTTGTGGCTCAGAGAGAGAGTCCAAGCCAGCTGACTGTGATTGGCCGTTAATTAGAAACAACCAACATGGACCAATCACAGATCCACCTGTTGCATTCCACAGCAGCAGATAATTATTGATTACTTTTTGCTCCTGAGGCTTCTCAGCTTCTCAGGAGGAAAAATCCCAAAGAAAGGACTTTTCATAAAAGATGTCTGTGACACAGTTGTCCTTCACATCTGCTTTTTTCAGAGCTCATCCACTTACTGTGCCAAGAACAGGAGCTGGGTGATGGAGGGGTGGATTCTGCTGCATCTCCTTGAACCCTGGTGCAGAACTGCTCCCCTTTGAGCTGAGAGCTCAGGTGGGATTCACCTCTTGGAGTGTCTCAAGTGTGGGTGGCTGTGAGCTGTGTTCCCACTGTAGATAAGGGGGATCTKATTAACACCATCATCAGACTGGGGCTGTGAGTCAGGGGCCAGGAGTGGGTGTTTGTTTTAGGATGACACAACTTGCGCTCTGAGTTCTGCACAGGAGGCTCCTCCAGGGACTCTGAGGGATCAAAGGCTTTGTTTGTGCTGGTAAATAAAACGGGCCAGGGATTTGCCCTCTTTGGCCTTGAGGGCAAACACAGCAGTCTGACTCACACCTGGCATTGTCTGTGAGAGCTCCAGCAGGTCCCTTCACCTGTGGCAGGATATCCACGAAATAAAGTGGATGCTGTGGCTGGTGCTTGGTACCACACCCAGTCCCCTTTTAGTTCCTGGGGCAGAGATGGTATTTCGTGTACAGATTTAGGTGTTTATTATTTTATTTATATTACAGTCRGTGAGTTTTYRAGTATTTTATTAACAAGGTACAAAATGGCTCACTATCTTTTTCCATAAGGCCTTTTAAGGCMAAACTATTCAATTAAGAAATGGCACTTAAATTATTTTTACTTTTAACCTAATAACTAATCACTCAAAGTCCCCAAAGTGGGCTTTTCTGTCTAATTTTAAAATACTACTCCAACTTATGAAGAAGAAGGAAGAAGAAGGTGAAGAAGAAGGAAGAAGAAGGTGAAGAAGAAGGTAAAGAAGAAGGACTAGCTTCTGTTCTAGAACTTTTATCTTGCTCTCTATATATATATTACTATATTCTAAAACTTTAAGTTTTCTACCCTGTGATATTATATACTTTTATTCAAACTACACACTTGTAGTTCGAGTGTTATTAATCAATTTTGGAAGCTTTCTCTGTGGCTTCAGGTCAAATGTAGTATTTTCTTGTGGGTCTGTGCCTTTTAGCACAGAAAGTTTAAAAATTCTCAGCTTCCAGGGTTCCAACAAGAAACCACTGCCCAAACACTGCTGTTCACACTGAAGGACTCAGGTGAATTTTTCCCCTCCTGTCAAGTGATTTTCACCACCAGGGTTGTCCAGCAGTGGCACAGCTTCTCAGGGACTGGTGGAGTCCCCATCCTTGGAGGGATTTAAAAGATGTAAATGTGGCACTTGGGGACGTGGTTTAGTGGTGGCCTTGGCAGTGCTGGGTTAATGGTTGGACTTGATGATCTTGGAGAGCTTTTCCAAGCTAAATGATTCCATGATTCTGTTCTGTCTGGGTGCCAAGGCAGAGCCAAGTGAAGGCACATCTGGGACCACAGGGTTGGGAAGGTGCTGTGGTCCATCAGGGAAACACCTTAAGGGGTGTCTGGTGCTGGGGTGGGGAAAGAAGGAGCCTGCGTGCAACGGGGGGCTCAGGGTGAGGGTGTGGGGAGCTCTGGGGAAGGGCTGGGACTATGGGAGTGTGTGGTGCAGAATGGGTTCTGGTGCATCTCCATGCAAACTGGCAAAAAAAGCTGGGSCTGTAGTGGTCTGTGAGGGTAACTGGGATGGGAAACATGCTGGCTGGTGGATTTGTGACTGGGAGAACCTCTGGGGCCAAACCTGCCTTGATTTTATGAGGCCAGCCAGGGGAGTGTCACTGACGTATTTTATGAAAATCCTTTTGCTAGGATTTTTGTCCTGAGAAGCTGAGAAGCCTCAGAAAAGAAATGTAAACAATAATTATCTGATTGCTTGCAATGTGGTCTGGAGATGGTTTACTAACAGGTGCATCTTTGATTGGTCTCATGTGGATTGTTTCTACTTGATGACCAATCCCAGTCCAGCTGTGTTGAACTCTCTGATCAGTCACAAGATTTTATAATTCATTCTTTTCTAACTTTCTGATGTCTCCTTTCTCTTTCTGTAGTGTAGTTTTAATATATAATTTTCTTTTAATATGATATATTATATAATATGATATATAATATAATATAATGTAATATGCATATATTACACAAATATAATATAATATAATATAATATAATATAATATAATATAATATAATATAATATAATATAATATAATATAATATAATATAATATAATATATCAGCCTTTTGAAACATGGAGTCCAGATTCTCATCTCTTCCCTTGTCCTGGGGACCCTCAAACACCACCACATATGGTGACCCCGAGTGAGGAACAGGGGGGAAGGCACCTTTTTCTGGAGGTGAATTCTAGCCAGGGCTTAGGGGAGTTGGAGCATCTCCTGGCAGGGTCATGCCTCACTTRACATTTATACTTTCAGGGACCATCCTCTTATTGTGTCAAAGCCTTTCCTTCCCACTCACCCAGGATTTTCTCAGCCAGATGAAACCTTCTCCAGCACTTCCCCTCTATTTCTGTAGGGGAAACTGCTTTCTGGAGGGTGTACCTGAATCCTGGTCTCCTTGCTTACACTCTGGATTCATTTCCATGTGTCCCAGTCTGGCTCCAAGGGATGAGCAGGATAAATCTGCCACCCATGTGACAGGCAAGCCAGGCTTCAGGGCTTGTGCAAATAAACACCTTTTTYTTTCCATCCGGGGTGGGAAGGCTGCCCTTGACAAGAAGGGAGTTAAGGAGCCATGTAAATACACAATTTTAGGCCCTTTGGATTTATGCAACYGAGCTGGCAAGTAGCTGGAGCCATCTCTGGTTGCTCTGGTCAGCAAGCAGGGCAGTTGTTATCTCCACAGATGGCCCCCCCGGCCCCCCACGCCTGATATTTGTAATTACAAGCAGGGATTATGCAGGAAGGAGATGGAATCAAGTATGAAAACCCAGCAGGCAGCAGGGGAGCTTAGACACCGGCTGGTTCCTCCTGATGGAGGCAGAGATAGCACCGAGCCCTGTGAGCAGGCTTGGGGTGCATATGTCAAACCTTTAGGGATCCTGATAGAGGGATTAAAGCCGGGAGGAGGGAGGGGGGAAAACTCTGATTAACATTTCTGATGCATGCCCAGGGCTAACATGGTGTGCAAATGAATCCTGGTGTAGCAGCAAAGCTTTCTTAGTGCCCTCTGCCCTGAACAGCCTCACAGGGAAGCTGGACATGGACAGGATTTAATTCCTGCCTTTTTAYGGACAGCTTGGGACCCTTTGACAGGGACCTTGTGGTGACACAGCCTACAACCTCCCCGTGTCCTTGGGAAATGGGATGGTGGAGTCAGCAAAGAATCCTCCCAAGGACCAACACATGGCACCAGCTCCAGGAAAAACTCTATCTCCTTCATTCTCTAAAGGAATGCAGTGGGGATGTCAATCCTCACTCCTACCRTGAGGGTAAAACAAGCACAATTTCCAAGGGAAGCTGAAAGGTGTTCCTGCAAACAGCCAGGAGTGTTTAACTACCTCAGGATTATAGGAAAAAGGGCATCCAGGCCTTTCCATGGGATATCTGCCATGCTTGGGGAGGTCATTCTGATCCCCTCAAAGATCAGGATAACATGAGGACACRGCACAAGCCCAAGGCAGGATGATCCCTTTGGGCTGGAAACCCAAAGCTCCCTTGTCTTTAGGCAAGAAGATATTCCCTTGGCATGAAGACACCTGGGGANGAAGATATTCCCTTGGCATGAAGACACCTGGGGAATGTCAGTCTTGGCAGGGTGTTGCAGTGTGAGGCAATTTCCTGTTTTGGCTGTCCCGGTGCCCTCCCAGGTGTGGTAGTACCTTCCCCCTTTTCCTCTCCCTGCCTCCTGCTAAGTGCTGTCCGTCAACCTTAACATTCCAGCAAGGCCATCGTCTGATAGGTGAAGTTCAAAAGATGCTCCTCAGCCTTGGGGACAATTGGGCCATCCAAGTGTCATTTCTCCCCTGAGCCTTCCCCCCTCCTACCTGGTTGGTGTCACACCTACCCCTTCCCTCCCCCTTTCCCTGTATATAAAAGGACACAGGACCATGTGTTTGGTATTCAGTTGGAGCTGTCGCAACGTTCAGAGGCCTGCGTGCCCAGGAATAAACTCTGGATTCAGACCCTCTTCGCTGAATCGACTCCTTTTTCTCTTTGCCTCGCCTAAAGCTGCTCCATTAGAGGTCAAGTCTGAGTTCCTGCCTGCCTGGACTTGTCCCAAGTGCCTGGCTGCAGCACACACCTAGCCAAAGGTAGCTCTGAGGTGAAAACACCACAGCTGCTGCCTCTGGCCAAGCAGCAAGGGCCAGACAGGCCCAGGCACGTTCCACCCGGTAATATTGGGAATTCATCTCAATATTTTGGTGCCCAACGTCCGGCTGATCGACCAGCAGCCCCAAGAAGGACTCTCAGAACCTCGGAAAAGCTTTAAGGCAGCTGAGCATCCACTGGAAGAGCCTTGGCTGCATCGCTCTCCAGAGGGACTTTGGGACTGATCCCACAAGAAGTCGCGCGGACTGCTCGGCGCCCCTGAAGGCAAGAAGATATTCCCTTGGCATGAAGACACCTGGGGAATGTCAGTCTTGGCAGGGGATGGGGAGATCATCTCATCATGGAGATCTGCAGCAGGCAGTGCNTGTCAGTCTTGGCAGGGGATGGGGAGATCATCCCATCATGGAGATCTGCAGCAGGCAGTGCCCCAATTTTGGGCTCCAACCCCACTGGCACACACTGCCCTACAGAACACAGCAAATTCCCCTTTTCCTTCCTTCTCTCTCTTCCCTGTGCCAAGGATTGGGATTCCTGCCTGACAGGGAGTGAAAACAGACAGAAAATATGGGTGACAACTCTCTGCTACGTGTTTTTATCAGAAGGAAAGGGAAAATTTAGAAAGAAAAGGAGGAGGAGAGAGGGGGAAGGCACTGTGTGGGTCCAAACTGTGTTTTCAGTCTCCTGCATTGTCTTTTTTCCTCAAAGCATCCAAACAAGACAACAGGAGCTGATGATTCAATAATGCAGAGCCYGGAGACAATGGGGGGAAGAACAACAACAAAGTGAAGAGGGTTTTAATAACTGCTTATTGAGGCTGTAATTAAATTTTGGTGTCTGTTTGGAAAACAAGAATCTCATTTTGTGCGTGCCCCTGCCTCCCCACCACATCTGCACCCGTGTTTTCTCGTGGGCAATTACTGAGCATGCTGTGAGCTGATTAGCAAATACAGGTGTGGCAGGCAAGGGAAAACGAGGAGGAGAGGAGAGGATGAGGAGATTTTTCCAAGTCTGGCACCAGCCCTGTGCAGGTGGGAAGCAGGATCCTGGAAACAAGACATGGAACCAGCTTGGGACCTGAGAGAGGTGAGGGAATGTGACAGTGTTCACAGGGGTCTGAGGATGAGGGAAGAGATGAGGATCTGACTCCATGTTTCAGAAGGCTTGGTTTATTATATTATGATATATATTACATTAAAACTATACTAAAAGAACAGAAGAAAGGATTTCATCAGAAGGCTGGCTAAGAATAGAAAAGGAAAGAATCAATAACAAAGGCTTGTTATTGACAGAGAATCCAAGCCAGCTGGGCTGTGATTGGCCATTAATTAGAAACAACCAACATGGGCCAATGACAGATCCACCTGTTGCATTCCACAGCAGCAGATAATAATTGTTTCCATTTTGTTCCTGAGGCTTCTCAGCTTCTCAGGAGAAAAAACCCTAAGGAAAGGATTTTTCATAAAAGATG
>NDFG01000858.1:0-16722 GCA_002167245.1 Sporophila hypoxantha | reverse complement strand
GTGCAGGTGGGAAGCAGGATCCTGGAAACAAGGTGTGGAACCAGCTTGGGACCTGAGAGAGGTGAGGGAATGTGACAGTGTTCACAGGGGTCTGAAGATGAGGGAAGAGATGAGGATCTGACTCCATGTTTCAGAAGGCTGATTTATTATTTTATGATATATATTATATTAAAACTATACTAAAAGAATAGAAGAAAGGATTTCATCTGAAGGCTAGCTAAGAATAGAAAAGGAAAGAATCAATAACAAAGGCTTGTGCCTTGGACAGAGAGTCCAAGCCAGCTGACTGTGATTGGCCATTAATTAGAAACAACCAACATGGGCCAATCACAGATGCACCTGTTGCATTCCACAGCAGCAGATAATCATTGTTTCCATTTTGTTCCTGAGGCCTCTCAGCTTCTCAGGAGGAAAAATCCTAAGGAAAGGATTTTTCATAAAAGATGTCTGTGACAAGGGAAGGTATGGAGAAGGGGGAAGGTGYGGTCAGTGGTTGCCAACCAGGCAGATTTGGCTTGGAAAAGGGATTAAGTCTCTGTAGAAAGGCAAAAAGATGCTGAGAATTGTGGCACCACTGTGTTACAGTCCATYTACTTTCCAAGTGGGCTAAGGGAAGTTTTTGTGTGGCTAAAGGAAGTTTTCATAGGTGTTGTAATGAAACACAGCAGAGCACATGCCCCAAGGCTGAGGGCACGTAGTACAGGTATTTATGTCCACAAATCTCTTCTCCTTGCTTCCACCACATGGCCTGAGGGGCTCAGGTGGTGTCCAGGCCATCTCCTCAACCCTGCCAGGGCACTGCTGTCAGGGTGAGGGTGGCACTGGCCAAGGCTGTGCCAGGGGCTGTTTTCCTGGCCCTGCACTGTGTGTTTTTACAGGCTTAGCCTCAGAGGTGGAGGTTTTTGCAGACTGATGAAGAGCACACCGGGAGCACAAGGCCCTGCCCACACGGAGAGCCATGGCAACCCTGGGCTGACACAGCTGTGGCCAGGAAATGAGAGACAGAAAGATGCAGCTCACTGTCCCTCCTGGAGAGAATTCCACTTGGAGCTGCTGTTTTCCAGCAGCTGTCTTTCCCCCTCATGCTTCAGTTCAAGGAATGACCAAGGAAAAGTCTACCCCAGCTGGACCAGGCTTTCTGTGGGACTAAACCAGTATTTGCCCCATCACAATGTGCTGCAGGGCTCATTGCCTGGCTTCTGCCTGCTCATTAGAAGGCACAGCAGTGTCAGTGCTCTGGTCACTGCCTCAGAGCCCATCACCTCCTGGCATTAGCTCTGCCTGCTAATTGCCAGGAGCTGGGTGGAGGAGCTGCTCCTGGTCCCTGCCAGCGTTTTCCCTGGGCACAAGGGCTGCACTCGACCTTCATTTGTATTCTGGGAGCACCACTCACTTAGCAGTATCTCCTGCCATCAATAAACCAATGCAAACAGAGATAAGCCAGATAAAGAGAAAGTAGGTCACTTCTGCAGCACAATGACATCCAGCTCCCTTATTCCTCACACAGCCTAAACGTTAACTCTCTCTCCCATCACTGCATTTCTTTTCTCTTGCTCCTTTTTGCRCAGAGTGGCCAGGGAGATGGAGCAGGGTGATAGGGCAGGTGTGAAACCCTCCCCACAGCCCCACCATCCATGAGGATGTGTGCTGGAGGAGCTGATGGAGGGGCTGGTGTCACTCACAGCCCTTTGTTGCTTTTTTACCAATTAAAGCCCTGGAAAGCTGTTTCCTGGTGATGGCTGGGGGAAGCTGGCTTTGGTCCTCTCAAGAGCTGCTCTCCTTGGTTGTCACTGTCACATTTTCTGAAAAATCCCTTTGCCCAGGATTTCTTCTCCTGGGAAGYTGAGAAGCCTCAGAGAGAAATGAAAACAGTAATTATCTGATTGCTTCTCCTGTGTTTGCTGCTTTGAAATGTGGTTGGAGATTGGTTACCAACTGGTCATTGTTTGAHTGGTTTCATGTGAATTGTTTTAACTTAATGACCAATAACATCCAGCTGTGTTGAAACTCTTGAGAGTCATGAGTTCTTTATTCTCATTCTTGTTAAGCCTTCTGTAAGTATCCTTTCTCTATTCTTTAGTATAGTTCTAGTATAGTATTCTTTTATATAACATAATATAAATATCATAAAAGAATAAATTAGCCTTCTAAGGACATGGAGTCAGATTCATCAATTCCTCCTTCGTCCTGGGGACCCTGAAAATACCACAAATGGTGACCTCAGACATTGAGGAAGAGCTGAAGAACAGACCCACACTTGGTGGCATCCCTGGGGTTGGRTGGATCATTTTCAAGGTCCCTTCCAACCCAAACCATTCCATGATTGTGTGAAGGACACAGATTCTATATATGCAGAATTCCCTGCTGCATCTCTGGAAGGAATGTCACAAACTCTTCCCTCAGCATCAGCTCATCTTTAGGCCTCAGTGTTCATTTAACTACCTCTGGTAGTAAGACAAGATTTCATTCCTAATTGTCAATTACATCACTGACTTCTTTAAGAGCTGGTTATTGTCCCATCAAATGTCACTCCTGTAACATGAGATGATGGTGGCTTTCTCGTGGTGTCACCTGGGGCCACGTTTGGGCTGGCAGCACAAGGTSAAGCTTTCTGACCAAGGCACCACCACCAGACACCTCAGTTATCTGTAATTTTACTATCAGAAAGTGTCTGTGCTATTTATTGGCTGTTACATAGATTTCAAGTGCTGTTATAAAAGCAGAAGAACCTCTGGAGATGCTTCTAAGACCTTCTAACCCTGCAAAGGAACATAAGCATTATCTCAGTCTTGGATGATCTCCAGGAAACAAGACAAGCAGGAGTGATTCAGTGCTGCTTTTTGGAGATTTCTGTAAATGCTCTCTTCATTAGCATAAATGCTTATGGGAAATAAATTTTAAAATGTCTCGTTTAAGAGTTCYTTCCTACAAAAAGGGGTCCTAAAAGAGGACCCTCATCCATCCAAGAAAACAGAAATGACACCATAGTACTGGGTATATCACCAGCTTGAACAGCAAATAATCTCAGTGCTACCTCTGCAGCAGCAAAGAAACTCATTGCAGAAGAAAAATATAAAATAAATAAATCTCAGAAAGCAGCAGCCAAATTTACAGGTATTAACCAAAACATTTGTCTTGCTCTCTGAGCCTTGCTGAAGATTCCAGCTTCTCCCAAAAGCCTTGGCTGTGCCTCTCCCAGGCAGTTTCCTCTCTGGTGCCTGAGGAAGGACAGAATACCTAGAGAGGAGATGTCTGGAGGGCCTTATCAGAGCTCTGAAACACTTGTGTGTGTCCTGAGATGCCCCTTCCACTCAGACAACCTCAGTCTGTGACCCTTTGAGCACCATCTGCCCTCCTGATACCCACTGTCTGTGTTTCACAGGCAGAGGGGAAGCCAGAATGCTCTGGTCCTTGTCTCAGAGGGGTGGTATTGAATTTTCTCCACCCTTTTCAGAAGTGTCAGGGGGGCTGACACTTCCCACACAATCATGGAATGGTTTYYGTTGGAAGGGACCTTGAAAATGATCCAACCAACCCCAGGGATGCCACCAAGTGTGGGTCTGTTCTTCAGCTCAGGCTACAGCCAACGTCTGAGGTCACCATTTGTGGTATTTTCYGGGTCCCCAYGATGAAGGAGGAATTGATGAATCTGACTCCATGTCCTTAGAAGGCTAATTTATTCTTTTATGATATTTATATTATGTTATATAAAAGAATACTATACTAAAACTATACTAAAGAATAGAGAAAGGAWACTTASAGAAGGCTTAACAAGAATGAGAATGAAAAACTRGTGACTCTCRYGAGTTTCAACACAGCTGGCTGTGATTGGTCATTAAGAGGAGTGCCTGCAGGACAGAGAGGACCTCAGTATGGATGGACTTTCTATTTGGGCCTGTTACCCCTTAGAGGACCCATCCTCCTATCTGTGTCAGCTGTATTTCTTCTAGAACTGTCCATCTTCCCATTAAATTTGCCTCTTCCAACAGTGTCCACCCTGCTGGGCTCCTGGGCCTGCAGAAATGCCGTGGAAGCCTGTCTGTAGCCAAAGGCATGGGAGAAAAATGCACCTGGCTTCACATCCCCTCCCCTCTGCTTCCTTGGCATCTCCTGCATGTGAGTTACTCAAATGTCCTTTCTGAAGTCACCCTTGGAGCACCAGGCTCGTTTACCAGCAGAGGTCAAGTGTAGGGAGCTGAGACAGGAATCCCTGGAGCTTTGTGCCAGATTCTCTCCATCCACTCTGCTTTTCATCCTTCATCCAAGCCTGCTCCTCCCACCGTGTTTGCCATTTCCAAACAGCCCAGGAGGCAGCAGGGAGCTGCTGCCACATCCTGCCACATCCCAGATTCTTGGGTTTTCTGTGGTTGAAATGGCTCCCAAGGTATTAAAAGTCTTTTTTTCCCAGCCCCACGACCGAAGAAGAAGTCAAGATTCCTCAGTTCAGCTTTTCAAGGTTGGGGGATTTTTTGTTGTTGTTGTTGTTTGTTTTGTTGCTGTTGTTGTTGTTGTTTGTTTTTTCTTTGTTTTTTTGTTTTGTTTGTTTGTTTTTTCTTTCTTTTTTTTTTTCTTTTTTTTTTTCTCTTATCTATYACATTCTTTCTCTGACCTGCTGAGATCTGTCCAGCAGGCTGGATTGTGGCACAGTCCCTGCCCTTGGGCTGGTGTTGGCTTTTTATACTATGTCCACAAATCTCTTTACTTACTTACAATAATTTTCCCATACCCATCACCTATGTTAGACAGTCTGTCTCTACTCTAAACCAATCCAGAAGTGTCACCATCACAGCAGAAGATGGAGGACAAGAAGAAGGACAGGACACACCCAGATTCCTCCATCTTGCCTCCTGAACCCCCATTCTAAATCCCCAAAATTCTACTTTTTCACCCTGTGACAAATTAACCATTATTCTACTCAAACTCTTGTGGCTTGTAACTCCTCACACAAAGTTGGTAATTGTTTCCATGGGCTAAAATCAAAGGCACAGGTATCTTTGACTCTGTGCCAAGGTCTCTGAGCCCCCTGTCAGGGTCTGGAATCACCCAGGGCAGCCAGAGCAATGTCCTGGGTGCTGACACCAGATTTGGTGTTGGATCATCCCTGCATCCACTTCATCTGCTCCTGTTTGGAAATGAAGCTCTGCTGGCAGCACACAGTGTGGGCACATGGCTGGTCTGGCAATGAAACCTCCTTCAGAAGCTCTCCCATCTTCCTCCTATGTTAATATGACCCTGATGGCCTCATTAGTTCTAATTTGTTTGGCCACCAGATTTAGATGAGTATTCCAGTGATAGCGTGAGACCTGGGGAGTGCAAACAGCAACGAATTAATGCAGTTAACATTCCTGCCCAGGGTGGCTGTGGAGGAGGAGGACAGTGCTGGAAGGCAGATTTTTGTGTACCTGGATGCTGCTGGGCACYGATTCAGAGCTCCTGCAGAGGCTCKGAGCTGGCAAACATCATCTGCAGCCTGGTCTGSAGAGAGCTGCAAGAACCCTCCCAGAAATCACCAAGGCAAGAACAACCCCTCAACGAGCAGGAAAAGCACAGAAATGTAGGGATCAACCCAAGGGGTGATGCTGGATGTTGGAGAAATAGGATAGAGGTGAAATGACTGTCTCAGATTGCAAGGCAAGATGTATTCTATTTGCCATCTGGATGGCAGCTGTCTTCTGTTCAGTGGGCASTTTTCCTTATCTCTTCCACACCCACTCCTCCCTCTGGGGGGGATGGGGGGGGAACACCTGCTGATAACAGCTATTGAATGTCCCTGCATGGCTGATAAGAACTACAGCATCCCATTGGGAGATGTGAGCCCAGAGGGAGGAGCCAATCATTCCTACCTGGATGTAATCTGAGATTTCAAACATTCCCTCCTGGATATGATCTGAGATTTCAAACATTCCTACCTGGATATAATCTGGAGATTCTGGAACACCAGCACAGCTTCTCCACTGGATTTCCCAGAGGAACAGCAGCTGCCTCTTCCACTGGATCTTCAGAGGAAGACTACACACTTTCTACAGGATCCCTGCTCCAGCAGAGCCACCCCTGACACTGCAGGAGGGCTGAGCCACAATTCCAATGGGACTGCTGCCAACACCCTGACCCACAGGGTGTCAGGTTGGGTTCTGACTCTGTCAGTGTTGTTTTAGTTTACTCCATTGTTTATTTTATCCTTTTATTTTCTTCCCTAATAAAGAACTGTTATTCCTGCTCCCATATTTTTTGCCTGAGAGCCCCTTAATTTGAAATTCATAGCAATTCGGAGAGGGGAGGTTCACATTCTCCACTTCAGGGAAGGCTCCTGCCTTCCTTAGCAGGCACCTGTCTTCCCAAACCAAGACAATGACTCGCTGCCCAGTTTCTCTGGGGTTCAGACAATTCACTTTAACAGGCTCTGAGGGGAGATGCCTGCAGAGGCTGGTGTCACACAGCATCCTGCATGTCAGCACAGCAGAGGGAATTTGCATCTTCATGTGAAAATGTGGGTGTGGGTGAAGGAGTCTTGAGAGGACAGAATGCTGGCCAGTGCAGATTRTCAACTTTAAAAGATATTCCCAGTGGAAAAACAGCTTCAAATGCTTCCTCCTTTGCATACCTTTGCTCTGTCACAGTCCCCGGGGTGTCCTGCTTGGAGTCCTCTGATAATTGTGGGGAAAATAAAGCAGAGAGCAGATGTACTACAGGGCTTTTTGGCTGAAGAAAAGTCTCTCAGAAATAGTTGGTCTGTCCTGGATTTTGTTCTTGTGACAAAGTAAATATCCTTCCCTCSTTCCTACTCTCTGTAGCTTCCTGAGGACTGGATGAAATCACTGCAGCCCTTGGATGGACAGGGTGGTCCCTCCTGCTCAGTACAGAGAATTCTGGTTCAGACCTTGCCTGTGCCACAATATTTACTGGCTGTCTTCCAATCTGAACCCTCTTCCTCCTCTTCTTCCATATTTTCCCTGCACTTTCACATTCATGTCCCCCTTTCTGCCTGAAACAAGAGATGAAAAAATAAGGGACTGTCATAGCAGCAAGCTGGCTGATTTAGCTTGGATCTTATTGAGAAAGACTCATGCAGTYCCCAGCACTGGTTTGCTTTCAGTGAGGGCTGCATTGAAACTTCAGCCAAGTTCTGGGACAGGGAGACTCYAGCCATTCTTCATCTCCTACTTTGTAAATAAATTTTTTTATCCTAATGGATTAGTGGCTCCTCTAAGAACAGCGATGCTTGACAAGAAGAATGTATGGGAGATTTCTTACCTTARATTATCTGTTCCCAAAACACTGAGATTGCTGCGAGCCTCAACTCTATCACAAAACATCATCTCACCCTTGGCCCCACTCCRGTGCTCCTCCTCACTGATTTCATCTGGTGTTAAACACTGCTTTGCCTTTAGAAGCTGAGAACAAACCCTCCATGAGGCACTGCAGGGAAATTCCTTTCCTCTCCATGAAGCAACAGCCTCCAGTASCAGCAGAGAGGCAGTTCACCTCTCCCTGAGTGTTTCCTGCCCTGTCTTGGTGGTGGCTGGTTCCAAGAGCAATAAAAGGTGAATATTTTACTAGGTTTTGCTCCACTGATAGGACAAGGATCTCATCTTTGTGACAGAGTGTAGTCACCAATTGTTGCAGTGTTGTGAGGTRCCCAAGATGAGGTGAGAGATGAGAATTMACCCCAAGTTCTCAGAAGGCTGATATATTATATTATATTATATTATATTATATTATATTATATTATATTATATTATATTATATTATATTATATTATATTATATTATATAATTACTATACTAAAACTATACTAAAAGAAAGAAAAAGGAGACATCAGAAAGCTAGAAAAGAATGAATAATAAAATCTTGTGACTGACCAGAGTCCTGACCCAGCTGGACTTGGATTGGTCATTACTTAAAAACAATTCACATGGAACCAATCAAAGATGCACCTGGAGGTAAGCAACCTCCAAACTATATTCCAAGCAATCAGATAATTATTGTTTACATTTATTTTCTGAGGCTTCTCAGCTTCTCAGGAGAAAAATCCTGTTGAAGAGATTTTTCAGAAAATATCACGGTGACAACAGAGATGGCAATGGTTGGAAGTTTTTGACTGTCAAACCCAACAGGCAAAGACTCAGCTGGGCTCAGATTCTCCCTGTTGGGGAAGGCTGGGATGGGGATGGTTCAGCCTGGGGAAGAGAAYGSTCTGGGGAGACCTCAGAGCTGCTRCCAGTGCCTAAAGAGGCTCCAGAAAATCTGGAGAGGAACTTGGGACAAGGGATGGAGGGACAGAACAAGGGGAAATGGCTACAACTGACAGAGGGCAGGGTTGGATGTGATATTAGGATGGATTTTTTGACTGTGAGGGTGGTGAGGCCCTGGCACAGTTTGCCCAGAGAAGCTGTGGCTGCCTCTGGATCCCTGGAAATGCCCAAGGCCAGTTGGATGGGTTTTGGAGCAACCTGGGATAGTGAAAGGCGTCCCTGCCCACAGCAGGAGGTGGAACTGGATGAGCTTTAAGGCCCCTTTAAATCCAACCCATTCTYTGATTCTGTGATAGTCATTAATCAGTGGAATAATGAAACCTGGAACTGCCCCCAGAGCCAAATCCCATGATCCTGCTCCCAGCACAGATCCTGCTGTAGTTAAATTAACCTGTATCAAACCAGGGATGCTAACAGCAAGCCATACATCAAGATTATGTCTTTATTAATTAAGTCGAGGTCAAAGCCCTTCTGCAAGTTCAGGCTCAGTACCGTTAAGGACTCACTTAGACAGAAATGGTGCCTGAGTTGTGGGAACACAGCAAGAAATGAGTGTACACGAGCTTTTCAGTGGGTCCCAGCCCTGCATTTTGAGCCCTGGATGTATTTATTAGATGTGGGCACTGTGGGCAGGTCTTTGTCCAGCTCATGGGCAAATGTGT
This sequence comes from Sporophila hypoxantha, assembly GCA_002167245.1. NCBI lineage: Eukaryota > Metazoa > Chordata > Aves > Passeriformes > Thraupidae > Sporophila > Sporophila hypoxantha. The sequence goes on along the minus strand of NDFG01000858.1, from coordinate 7,808 downwards.
TGGCTGCAGCTCTTCCCCTGCCCCTTTGGAATCTCCTTCCAAAGGTCYTGTAGGTGTTTATGATGCTGCATGGATGGGACACTGAATTCTCTGAGGAGATGCTCCCCAGCTCTGAGACTCTGGATTTGCTCCTTTTTCCCAGTTTGAGCCCTGACTTTGGCAAGGCTGAGAGCCAGCCAGCACTGTCAGGAAAAGCAGACAGAGCCCAAGTAAACGCTCATCATTTRGCAGTTTGAACATATCCTTAAGTTACTTGTGCTCTCTGGTATCTCTTCTGCTCTGTTTGAGCAGGATCCTCACCATCTGAGCAGTGCAAAAATACCCCCAAAATCCACCCACATCCAGATCCTGAGCGTGGCTGCCTAGTCTGCTACCTTTACACACCTTCTCCCACCTTCTCTGAAGGGCAGAATTCTCTTTTCAGGAGACAACAGCAGCCCTTGCTCTCATCAGGTCACACTGCTCATCATTAGCTGTCATCACACAGCATGGGCCAAAGTACAGCTCAGCTGAAGCAGGACTGACAAAATTGCTGGAGGGTCCTGGGGAGATGAGCACCTAAAAAGARACTGGGGTTGAATTCACGAGCTGGCTGTCTAGACTCCTGCTTTAGCTGGAGCAAAACAGGTGCTGCCAGGGCYTGATTAATCTCATTCTGAAGCAGACATCTCAAATAGGTCAGATGACTCATGTCCTGGCAGGGCTTGTTTCTCTCTGCACACTCTAAAGGTGTCTGAAGGTGACCAGTGTGGCTGCAGATGACCAGCGTGCTGCACATCAAACACCAGGTGAGATGAATCCCACCCCCAGAGACAAATCAAAGCAGTGGACTTTGCAGGGTGCAAGGAAGGGGTTAGAATTGTCTGTCTGGCCAGGTAAAGCRCCTGGAAAGAGGTGTTGAGGGAGGTGAATTTAAAGAGATGTGGCCAAACTAAAAAAGCTCCTTGTGTGCCTGTTGCCTGGCAATTATTGCCCCAGGAGCTGTATTTTCAGCAAAGAAGGCAGGGAAGCTGAGGAAGAGGGTGAAGCAGAGCCAGGAATGCTGGAGGCAGTGCAGAGGATCCAAAGAGGTCAGGTGTCATAGTTGAGACAGAGACAARACAAAGCAASACACTCCATTTCCAGAAGGTTTCAAACTGTTTTCATTCCAGCATTCATGCTTTTTATACATTCTTACACAACTCATCAGTTTGCACTTTACTCATTGGTCACAAGAGACAAACAAGGTGCTCATTGGAACAGGCAGTTGCAGTTTCTCTGATTTATCCTCCTTTCTGTCTTGGGTTCTGTGTCAATGACCTGGGCAGGAAATTCTTTCAGGGGTAAACATGGATCCTCCTATCAAACATGGATCCTCCTATCAAACATGGATCCTGTTATCAAACATGGATCCTCTTCTCAAACACGGATCCTCTTCCCAAACACAGATCCTCTTCCCAAACATGGGTCCTCCTATCAAACATGGATCCTTCTATCAAACATGGCTCCTCTTGTTATCAAACATGGATCCTCTTATCAAACTTCTCTCTGGCTCACAGAAGTCACTGTAAAACCTCTTCCACACTCGGGCACTTCCCACCTCCACTGTGGCCATCAACAGCCTCCGAGGGCAGGGACAGAAGTGCAGGTGCCTCTTTCAGAAGGCACAAACAGCTTAAGGGCAGTAACCTTGCAAAGAGAAGGGCAAGAAGGGTGAAACTACTCAGAGTTTACAAACTGAGTCTCTTTCTCCACGTTCAGTGCTTCTGTCACCCTTCAGCCCCAGCCTGTGTGTGGTACGGGGCTACACCAGGATGGAGAGGGGGGACAATTGTGACAGTGTTCACAGGGGTCTGAGGAAGAGGGAAGAGACAAGGATCTGACTCCATGTTTCAGAAGGCTGATTTATTATTTTATGATATATATTATATTAAAACTATACTAAAAMAATAGAAGAAAGGATTTTATCAGAAGGCTAGCTAAGAATAGAAAAAGAAAGAATGATAACAAAGGTTTGTGGCTCTGACAGAGTCCGAGCCAGCTGACTGTGATTGCCTATTGATTAGAAACAACTCTATGAGACTAATTACAGATCTYCTTGTTGCATTCCACAGCAGCAGATCACTATTGTTTATATTTTGRTCTTGAGGCTTCTCAGCTTCTCAGGAGAAAAAATCTTAAGGAAAGGATTTTTCAGAAAATATCATGGCTACAGACAATGACCTGCCKCTCTTGTCCTGTTCAAGGGGTTGACACTCACCACTCCTACAAGGGATGCAGACTCAGGCCTTGAGGTCTGGGACAGCAGAAAGTGCTGCCCAACACCACAGTTTGTGTCTGCAAGTGCATTTGGCAGCTCGGATGCATCTCCCTTTCACTGGTTTGCTCAAGGAAGGACCTTACAGTGTCCGCACTCTCGCTGTGCTCTGGGAAGTCTCGTCCATAAAAGAAGCCTTCCTGTCTGCTGGAGAGGTGACCTGTGTGCAGCCAGAGCAGCTCACAGCTCAGCTCCAGGTCTCCTGATCAGCTCCAGCTCTGGCATCCACCGTGGCTCAGCTGTGCTTGGCACGCAAGAGGGAGGTGAGACGGCTTGGGACAGGTTTGTTCCAACTGTGCACCCCGGCTGCTGCCAGGAAATCAGCTCCAGCAGCTTATCCAGCCATATGGGAACCTTCTGGGGTGTCTCCATGGGACATCCTTGCACTCTTGGCTTTGCAGGATTGCAATTCCCTCCCTCCTGTGGCCCGCAGTGAAAGCTGGCAGGGAGGGGGCTTAAGGAGATATGTTTGAGACTGGAGATCTTGTAGGATTAAAACTCAAAAGGTGCACACTTAAAATGTCTGAGATTTCACACACTTAAAGCCCTTCCATATAATAAAAAAAATTATATACATATATATATATAATGTATATTATATAATAAATCTTTTTTTTACTATTAATTTCTTCCAGCTCCCATTAGATTTTAGCATCTGATTCCCTCACCATGGGGGAGACCTTCCTTGTTTACCTGTGGGGTTATTGAGTGGCATGGCACCAGTCCAGGGGTCCTCCTGTTTCTTTCAGTGATTGGCAAAGGAACAAGTAAAAATATCCTCTCTGTCTAACACCTGAGCTTCCTCCCCTACAAAGCCCAGCCCTGCTGTTGTCTGGGCACAGATCCCTTTTGGAAGAGAGCTTTTAGCTCCTCAGGAGCCTTTTTCTCCCAGGAGGAGGCCCATCCCTGTGAGCAGAATTGTTGGTTAGTTAAAGCCTCTTGTTTGAGAAGTTCAGACTCACTGTGCTTGGGCTGTGATTGCAATTCACACCGAGCCATCACCGTGTCAGCTGTCACAAAAACAAAACCCTTAATGGATGGACAGGGATGGGCTGTCACCACAGCTCCAGAGATGGACATTTGCTCAAAGGGAGATGTCATTCCTTGCTTGACAAGACCTAAATAGTCCCAGGGGCTGCTGGTCCTGGCGTGTCAGGACTTCCCTCAGGCCTTTGCTCTTCCCTGATGCCTGATCCAAGTTACAATTTTGCCTGACAAGCTCATCACAAACCCTGCTCTGCTCCTTTTCCTGCTGCATTTCCACCAAACCTGTCTTGCTGCTTCTTCTCACAGGTTCACTCTGCCTGCAGATGAGGGTGAGCACCCGTTTTAGGAGCTCCATGTGTGTGCCAAGAAGCAGATTCTTTCTGTTTGGCCAGCCTGTGGTGTGAGGACAATGTCCTTGTCCTTGTCATGCACACAAGTTGAAGGCTGGACAAGCCAGGATTGTGATGATGGAGCAACTGCTTGAATTGCAGCACTGCCTGGAGCCTCCTGAGAGGAAACAGAGGACAAAAAGTCACCAATAGTCTGACTGAGACAGGAGGTGGTGGGTGCTGCTTGCATGGCAGAGCAGCATCATGGAGCTGAACTTCCCTGTCCCTGGTGTGGGGGATGCTGGGAGCAATTCTTCTTCTGGAGGAGGCTGGAAAGGATGGAAAAAGGAGAAACTGAGGACTTGGGAGTGTTCAAATAATTTTAGGAACTCAGACTTTGACTACAGAAGGTGAAAGCTTAAATCCAGAGAAAATTAACTTTTAATGGAAGTGTTCTGTACACACTGGAAAGAAAAACTTGCTGTGTGGCCAAGGCTGTGCCCATCCAATGGGATGCAGTTCTCTCATCCAAAGTGCCTCCAAAGCAGTAAATTTGGGGTAAATTTGGGGTAAATTTGGTGGTTATGGGCTTCAGACTGCACCATCCAGACCAATCCTTATGCCCAGAGTATGTCCAAAGAGGCTGCTCAGCATCTCTCTGCCACCCTACTCTGCACTGGGTGGAATGGAAACAGAGAACATCCACAGGGGAAAGCTTTGCAAGGTGTGGAATACTGCAATGTGGAATATGGCATTTGCTGGCCTTAAACTGGCTGCCACACCAGCAGAAAGGAGATTGCACCTTCCAAGCAGGGCTGCTCCCTTCCCTTTAGGGGATCAGTCTGCCAAGGGCAACAGTGAAGCAAAAATTGGGAGAACTTTTGGATACTGCAAAGTTGGTTGTTTTGCCCTAATACCTCAGGGAATGAGGTCATTGTGTTGTTTTGTTTGGAGAAGGGGCTTGGGGAGGTTTGCAGCATCCCCAGCCTGCACTGCAAGTGTTGCTGTGAGTTTTGTACTCATCCCTTCCTCCTTACCTTGTGCAGGAGACCGTTTCTCAGACAAGAATTTGTTCCAATTTGTAGGGGGAGTTCAGGTTTATCATTAATTTTAGTCCCAAAGACTTAATTCAGACCTAATGGTCACTCAGGGGAGCTGATGATTTAGGGTTGTTTCCTCAGGTGACATGTCCCCATTTGTGATCAGAAGCAGGCTGTCCACTGAAAAGCCACCATCCACAGAGTGACCTTCTCCCCAAAAGGACACTGAAGGCTGGGAATGTCTCTGTCTTGTTTGAGGGCTGTCACTCAGGTTTTAGAGCTGAGCAGATGCAGCTGGGGAGTGGGGATGGTGGAAGAAAAGTGACTTTAGTGAAGTTTCAGAGCAGAGTCAGGAATAGAAGCGATGTCCCTTGGCCCTTTTTGGGATGAATCATCCTTGTAAATCCGCTTGCCTTGGCTGATCTGGTAAATATAGGGTGTGAGAAAGGGTGATTAAGTGACTTATCTGAAGTCACATGTGGCATTTATGGGATTTGGACACAATCCTAAACTGGCTCCACTGCTTTAACTCCTATGCTTTCCCTGCTGTAGCTGTGACCCTGAAAGCATGCAAACACCATCATGTATTAGAGCAGCAAAGAATAAATTCACAGCCAGCCCAGAAAATCAGCTCCCTAAGGAAATACAAGATTAATCCCATACGGGAGAAGATGCAATCTAAAGCAGCCTGTTAATTAATTATTATTATTATTATCTTAACCAACCCAAGTGTGGAGTCAGGGACACAAGAAAGGTTACAGATTTTGACAGATGCAGACTGATTTCTTAGAGCATCCGCACCAGGCAGAACAGCTAATCCCTTTCACAGAGGTGCAAATTGTTAATCTGATTTGCATGCTTGGCTGGCTGCTTTTGTCCCACCACTAGGCAACAAACAGGAGGAGCTGGAAGAGCTGGAATCGTTCAGCAGGAATTTGATAGTTGGACTTGCTGATCCTAGAGGCCTTTTCCAAGCTGAATGATTCAATGAATCTGTGATTAGGAGATTGGGAAGTCACTGGAGTTTGATGAATAAATGAGAAGTTGTGACTCGGCTGCCACCTGAAATTAATTTTTGATTGACTTTGGAAGGCGTCTCTCTGGGGCTGGTTTCTGTCTTCTGAAACAAGGCAAACCAAAAAAAGGGGGGAAGGAGGTGGGTGGGGCTGGGGAGAGAAGGAATGAAATTAAAACAAGAACAGCTCTTAATTAAGGCCTAGGAGCACATCTGAAGATCCTGACAGGTGGTAGCTGGCTTTAGTACCTCGCGAGTGAACTCATTAAACACCAGCCTCTCTCTGCATTTTTAATATCTGTGAAGAAGGTGATTGAGTTTCTTCTCCAAGGAAAACAAATCTGTTTAGATTTATATTATATTTAAAGCAGTGCTAGAATTGTGACTGGATCCCCAGTCCTGTTGAGCCAAAAGGCACAGCTCAATCTGATAAGCAACCACTTGTAATGAACTAAACTTTTTTTCTTCTCTTAGTGTCTTTCTTGTTGCTGATGAAAATTGGTCTCCTATTTTATCTTTTAGTCTTAGGCAAGTGATTTTATGGTCAGTTTGTACACTGCATCATCCAAATCTCCACACCAGGGGCTCAAACAGGCACTAAATGTGGGTGTCTCTACCTGTGACCCCAGCCCTAGCCCTTGATATCAAAGGTGTAGATGTTTACAGATGAGCTTTTCCCTTCAGGCTCCTTAAATAACCTGTCAAATGGGACTTTCTGCCTTTTGGGGTAAAATCCTATTGGTTTGGTTGTGTAATTTCAGGGCAAACTCACCTGACCAAGCTGCCAGTGGAGGACTTGCACCCAGCTGGATTTGGGAGCAAGAAGTGACATAACAACGCCTGGGTGAGCCAAGGTGGGCAGATCCTTTGGAAGTCAAAGCTCCATGAAGCAGAGACACCTTGAAGTGTGTTTTTCCAGCTGGGAAGAACTTTGCAGACAGCCTGAAGTGATCACCCAGCCCCTGGGATTCCCACCTGCCCCATCCTCACACAGCCCCAGCACAGAGCACTGCAAACATCTCCATCGATTTGCCCAGTGCTGGGGGTCAACTGCAAAGCTGAGAATTGAACCAAGCTAAATTCCCAAGCCACAAACTTTCCCTCCTTCCCCAGGAAGACCCAGAGGTGAAGTCCTGGTGTGATACAGCAATTAATCCTGCCTGATGCCTGGCTACCACAGCAAGTTTGATAGCTGCAGTTGGTGACACTTAGTTACCCAGAAGTGCTATCAGCTCTGTAACACAATTTGCAAGAAGTCACCATTAATTAATGCTAAGTTATGAAGCACTTGTAGGGAAAGTGACACACCAAATCGACATCAGTGCAAGAGGAGTTCATTATGGCTAATGTTACGACAATAAAAGACAGAGGAATTAATGATGAATCTCAATGTTAAGTATCACTTTTCCCATGCTTTAATGCGTTGTCTCAGGAGGGAGGGGGCACTTGGAGAGGAGCTGGGAAAGGACAGCATAATTTAGCTTGGAAAAAACCCCAAAAACCAAATCATTCTCCAGCACTTCTGTGTACAGAGTGTGTGAGCTGTGCTCTGTACAGTCCCACTCACACACCCCACTGATCCTCAGCCCTGTAAACGCACCCTGAAATGCTCCCTCACATTCCACAACTCCCAGGAATCCCTCACAGCTCTCCACACAGAGCAGGTTTGACATTAACAGACCTCTCTACAGCTCCCAGCCTTGTTTTGATGGCTTAAGCACTCATCATTTACTCAAATGCTGCTGTGTCCTTCCCACCCCACTGCAGACAGGCCCATCTTTCTCCCTGTCACTCCTCTCTCCCCTCTTGCCTTTCCCCTCCAAAATCTCTGCCAGATCTTTTGTTTTTGCCAAATTCTAGTTTGTTCTTTTGTGAATCCACCTGAATGAGTGAAAAAATGAGGAAGGAGGTGGTGATTTTAGAGGTTTTATATTTTTTTTTTTTCAAATTTGTTCTCAGTTGGATTCAGAGGGCAGCATGAAGCCTCAGGGAAAAAAACCCTTTCAAACATTGTACTGAAGAAATGAAAAGTTTTCACCTCCACATTGGTTTAAAATACAAAGGAAACCACCTAAAGAGCTGAGCATTGACTAACAAACTACTGCAAGGTGTATCCACACAAATAACTGCACTGAAAACCT
>NDFG01000857.1:23398-35368 GCA_002167245.1 Sporophila hypoxantha | reverse complement strand
CCCCCTCCCCAATTTCGGGTCCCCCTGACCCAATTTCGGGTCCCCCTCCCCAATTTCGGGTCCCCCTGACCCAATTTCGGGGTTCCCCCATAACCAAATTTTGGGGCGCCCCCTGGCCAATTTCGGGGTTCCCCTGACCTGATTTCGGGGTGCCCCATTCCTGGATTTTAGGGTGCCCCATGACGGATTTTTGGGCGCCCCCTCCCCAATTTCGTGTCCCCCTGACCCAATTTCAGGTCCCCCTCCCCAATTCCGTGCCCCCTCCCCAATTTCGGGGTTCCCCTGACCGATTTCGGGGTTCCCCCATTACCAAATTTTGGGGTGCCCCATCCTGGATTTTGGGGCGCCCCCTGACCCTATTTCGGGGTGCCCAATTATCACATTTTGGGGTGCCCCATTCCTGGATTTTAGGGTGCCCCATTTGGGATTTTTGGGCCCCCCCTGACCCAATTTCGGGGTTCCCCATACCGATTTCGGGGTGCCCCATTATCACATTTCGGGGTTCCCCTGCCCGATTTCGGGGTTCCCCTGACCAGATTTTAGGGTGCCCCATTTGGGATTTTTGGGCGCCCCATGACCCAATTTTGGGGTCCCCCTGACCATATTTCAGGGGTTCCCCCCATAACCAAATTTCGGGGTGCCCCCTTGTTAGATTTTGGGGTGCACCCTGACCCAATTTCGGGGTGCCCCATTATCACATTTCGGGGTGCCCCATTCCTGGATTTTTGGGGGCCCCCTGACCCAATTTCTGAGTTCCCCTGACCAGATTTCGGGGTGCCCCATTATTAGATTTTGGGGCGCCCCTCGACCCTATTTCGGGGTTCCCCGACCTGATTTTGGGGTGCCCCATTCCTGGATTTTGGGGTGCCCCATGACGGATTTTTGGGCCCCCCCGACCCAATTTCGGGTCCCCCTGCCCAATTTCGGGGTGCCCTGACCCAATTTCGGGGTTCCCCCATAACCAAATTTTGGGGTGCCCCCTGGCCAATTTCGGGGTTCCCCTGACCGATTTCGGGGTGCCCCATTCCTGGATTTTAGGGTGCCCCATGACGGATTTTTGGGCGCCCCCTGACCCAATTTTGGGGTGCCCCATTATCACATTTTGGGGTGCCACATTCCGGATTTTTGGGGCGCCCCCAGGCCAATTTCGGGGTTACCCTGACCGATTTTGGGGCGCCCCCTCCCCAATTCCGTCCCTCCCCCCAGGAAGCTGTGCCAGCACTGCCGCTGCCCGCGGGGGGAGCACGTGGGGGGCGGGGTCTCCCCGGCGCTGCGGGGGGTCCTGGCCCCAATTCCGCCCCCCCCAGGAAGCTGTGCCAGCGAACCAGATTTGGGGGCCCTGACTGGAATTTTTGGGGTTGGCGCATTATCACATTTTGGGTGGCCATGATGGATTTTTTGGGCACCCCCTACCCAATTTCGGGGTTCCTTGCCCCGATTCTGGGTTTCCCCCCATCCCAATTTTGGGTGCCCATTCCGGATTCTTGGGGGTGCCCCTGGCAATTTCGGGTTCCCCTGAACGATTTGGGGGTGCCAACACTACCAAATTTCGGGTGCCCATTGTTAGATTTGGGGTCACTGGACTAGTTTGGTGGCTGACCTGATTTTGGGGTGGCCCCTCCCCAAATTCCGAGCCCCCTCCCAAATTCCGTGCCCCCCTCCCCAATTCCGTGCCCCCTACCCAATTCCGTGGCCCCTCCCAATTTCGGGGTTCCCCATCCCAATTCCGTGCCCCTCCCAATTTCGGGGTTCCCTCCCAATTCCGTGGCCCCCTTCCCAATTTCAGGTCCGCCTCCCCAATTTCGGGTCCCCCAGCCCAATTTTGGTTCCCCTCCCCAATTTCGTGTCCCTGACCCAATTTCGGGTTCCCTCCCCAATTTCGGGGTTCCCCCCATACCCAAAAATTTTGGGGCGCCCCTGGCAATTCGGGGTTCCCTGACCTGATTTTGGGTGCCCATTCTGGATTTTAGGGTGCCCCATTATCACATTTTGGGTCCCCCTGCCCAATTAAGGTCCCCATCCCAATTTCAGGTCCTCCCAATTTTCTGGGTCCCTCCCAATTCCGTCCCTCCGCAATTTCGTGGCCCCCCTCCCCAATTCGTGCCCCTCCCAATTTCCGGTGCCCCCTCCCCAATTCCGAGCCCCCTCCCCAATTTCGGGTCCCCCTCCCCAATTCGGGTCCCTGAACCGCAATTTCGGGTCCCCTCCCAATTTCGGGTCCCCTGACCATTTCGGGGTTCCCCCTAACCAAATTTTGGGGCGCCCCCTGGCAAATTTCGGGGTTCTCTGACCTGATTTCGGGGTGCCCCTATTCCTGGATTTTAGGGTGCCCATGACGGATTTTGGGCGCCCCTCCCAATTTCGTGTCCCCTGACCAATTTCAGGTCCCCTCCCAATTTCCGTTGCCCCTCCCCAATTTCCGGGGTTCCCCTGACCGATTTCGGGGTTCCCCTTACAAATTTTGGGGGCCCATCCTGGATTTTGGGGCCCCCCTGACCCTAATTTCGGGGTGCGCGCGCGCACAGTCTCACTCGAGACATCTGTGTCGGCGAAGCGCTGGCCGGCTCACATCCTGGCCCAGCCTGAAGATCTAGTAGGGGCTCAGGCAGCCCGCACTCTGGCGATTTCTTGGGCTGCTCCTCCGCCTTCGACTCAATTTCGGGTCTAAGGGACTTTTTCTGTTTCTTCAGCGCGGAGTTCGTCCGGAGCACAGTTGCACAATCAACATTTCGCGGGTTCCCATGCACCCACGAACACTAGTTCCGGAGCTGCTCGAGCAGGGCCTCCGCCTGACACTCGTGAGACTTTGAGGGGCTCGCTGCAGCCCATTTGGCCAGCACATGCCTTGCAGTAGGTATATGGAGGGAAAGGCGACCTCGGAGCGCATTCACTCTATTGGCGCGGTCTCCCTGCACAGCAATTCTCACTTTGTTCTCAAAGCGCGCGCTTCTCCGCAGCATTAGAAAGCAGAGATTAGCGCGTGGTGCGTCCCCGCTGTTTAGGTCTTTGTGTGCGCCGCTAGACCTCAATCTTCGGGGTATGACTCCCAATTTCATCACATTTCGGGTGGCCGCCAATGTCCTGTATTTTTGTTGCTCTGCGTGTGGTGTAGCTCTGCCACATTATTGCATGAGTTTATGATTCCATCTCAACACATGACCTAAAGCATATTGCTGCGCGTCGTGCACGTTGGTCGCGCATTTATAACGCATTTTGGGGCGCCCCTCGACACTCTGAGATAGTCTTTTTCCATGACGAGGTGTTGCACACGTACCAGTCATTGATTTTGTGTGTGTGTCATCCTCACAGCTCCACTCATGGAAATTTTAGGGTCAGCCCACGATATCGTAAACGGGGAATATTGTCTCTGGGACCCCCAGCCCACATCCTTTGGAGTCCACTCAACTGGCGACGGAGATATTATAACGCGTCGAGACCACACTTCTGCGTGAGGCAAATCCAAAAAAGCCTTTTGCGTGTTGCTGGTTCCAGATGAAACAGACATATATCTACTTCGCACGCGGAGGCCCATCCACACGTGGACACCATAGTCCTTTCTGTGCATCTACTCCTGAGATAGTGGAATTAAGAAATTTTACACGAGGAGGAGATGCCCCACACTATGCGCTAGGATTTAGTAAGAGAGGTAGCCCCAAATGATCGGAGAGTTAGTGGGTCTCGGCACTCTCTGTGTCACATATGCTTGGGGTTGCCTCTGAACTATGTCAGTCCAGAGAAAGGATCTCATGTATGCGGGAGAGGTAGTGCCCAACGCGCATGTTTTCTGCACTCTGCTGCTTTGTCCCCGCCAGTGGAGCGCAGGCTCTAGCTGCCAAAATCATTCGGCGCGCCTATGCGGAGAACGCTTGTGAGCCCGGGAGTTTTCCGAGGAGGCGGCTGCAGCGCCCAACTGCCCAGGGTTCCAGGTGCCCTCCACGCACGACGGGTCCAAAACGGGGCGCACCGGGCCACGTGGGCGCTGACCATTCGCGGGGCCCGACGGGGGGAGCAACGGCTGGGGGGGGGGGTGACTCGCACCGGAGAATCGCCCCTTGCGGCCGGGGGGGTCCTGGCCCGGCTCAGACACCTGTCCCTCGCCTCGCCTGCCACACCCAGCCGCCCGGCGACGCGCGCCTCGCCTCGCGCGGGGGTTCGCCTGCGCCCGTCGCTCCTCCCTTCCCCCGCGAGCAAACTACTGACACCAAATCTCCAGCCTAACGAAGGAGGCTCTAACGTCGCAGATGAGTAGCTCGCTCCTGTTCCCTCCCCAGCCCTGAGTGGTCCCTGTGCTCGGGTAGTTGGACACACGCACACAAGATGTCTGCTCACGAGAAGGCAAAAGGAGCCCTACCCACTGAAATAGAGAGATAGATAAATCAAACCCTCCACCGCTTTTGGGACCCCCGCCAAATGCTATACCTCCCTGGCAACCCCCAACACTGAGTGATAAATTAAGGGAACCTCTCAAGGCAAAATTCTAATGAGAGCAGGAAATAAACACGCTCCTTCCCTTTACTCAGGGCCGAACGAAAAATATAGATCCACATGGAGGAAGAACACATGACAGATGTACAAATAAGAACCAACACTCGGGAGACACGAGCTCAGAACCCAACCTGACACCCCATGACTGGGTCAGGTGTGTATGTGTTTGGGGTCGGCAAAATTAGAAATGTAGGCCTGCACGCTCCTCCTCGAAGGGGACCTATCAGCGATGGTGAAATTCACTAGTTCCGAGAGCAACGGAGCGCATCATGATAAAGATGAAAAGGATGTATCTCCTCTCCCCTCTTGGAAGATGCCGGGCACGTGGGAGCGCACACGCACCGGGGCAGCTGCCCTGTTTCCACGGTCCCTAGCGGTGAAAATCAGGGCCTATGAGAGAAAACGCCACCATGCTCGCGGGTGGGAACGTTCTCCAACACAGTAATCGCAGACGTATAGGGGTCAGGCGGTTACGCAATGCTTGGCTTCCTACACCATACTGGGCAGAGAGCATCCCTCCAGCAGAGGATGGGTTATAGTTCTTATCGAGTCCAATGCACTGATAATTCAATAGTCTGTTATCAGGGCAGAAGGTCCCCTCCTGAGGAGGTGCTCGCAATGTGGTCCCACTCAAAAGAGAGAGATAAAGCAAGAACTGCCACACTGTGACAAAGTAATACCTCGCTATAGGGCGAATACACCTGTAATCCAATCCGGAACCATATCGCAGTCATCTGGCCATGCAATCTCAACATTACAGGTCACTTCCACCCATGTCTTCTATTTCCAATCACGGTCGGCTGCACTATTATAAAAAAAACGCAAACCTTCAACACCGCAGGGGTCCCTCATCTTACATAGGACGTTTCTCTCCTGGTGAAGTCACACAACCGGCTTTCCTTCACCTCTATACTGCATTAACTCTTGGGCAACGCCCACCAAGTGCAACCAAGGTCCTTGAGCCACCACAACAACATTCAAACAACGTTACAAACGCCCCATGGGCGTTGTGTTCTCTCCTCCGAACACATGAAGCGCTCGGTATGTTAAGATCCGAGAACACAACAGTCCTTTCCTTAAAATAAACACTCTCTACATCGTTGGGAACAACAGGCGCACTCGCCTCTATACTCTCTCGCACTCCAGCGTGTAGAAAATGCACGCGGTTCACGACCCAACATAGGGCCGCGCGCATCGGGGAGCTCGCACTATAGAATGAGACCCTCCTGTGTGTGGCTGGAGGCACTCCGGCGCTAAAGGCTGGTCGATAACTAGTCTTAAGTTAATATTTTCCAATCTCTCCTCACGAGAGTTCCACCAGACAAGTGATCCTCTACCATGGCGAGTTTGAAGTAGCTCCCATTGCCACCGTTCAACATTTCCTGAATGACCTCCCGGACACGCTCGGCTATAGATAGCGGGATAAAATGAATACCTATCACACTCTCACAAATGACCATAACATGAATTACCCTATGGCACCAGGTGTCCCTGATCAAGCTAAGGGCTCGTTTCCTTGAAAATAGCGCCTCACGGGTAGCTATAGTCCGAAAACAATTCCCACGTGTGTGACCCTCCACACATATAAAGGCGCTGCTAGAGCCTCTCCACACCGCAGATAAAACGCACTTCTCTCTCAGCAGACCCCCGGAAGAGCACATCGTGTTCGGTATTGCTGAGCGCAAAATATCCGCCTCAGAGCTCGCACCGAGCACACAGAGGTCACCGCGCTGCGCAACCACCAAATATCCCACGCTCGCGCGCTCGCTCTCCGAGAGTTTTAGGGTCCCCGCCCAGCACAATAAGATGAGCGCTCGCCCTGGCGTTGTCTTCTGTGGGGCAGTGTGTACTGGAGGTCCAAATTCCCTCGGGCCAGGCTCTCCCCGAGAGCTTTGTTATCATTATGGATCCACCGCCCACCGCCATAACCACCAGGCTTCCACTCGCTTTTAGGCACTGTGAGTGGAAGCACCCAACTCTCTGCACCACGTCATAGGCGACCTGAGCCTCCGCAGACAGTGATCGTGGCGTTATCATTGCGCTTTCACGTATCCTAGCACCTTGGCTCTCATGCCCCATGTTTAATAAAGATGGGCATCCTCTGCCCTCGATGGCCTGAGGCATCACCTGGGCCCAGTAGAAATTAAGACACAACTCCCCCTTACTGCTTTGGGCCTGAGAGGATTGTGTGCCAGACCGTTCTATTCTTCTTTTGAGCATCGTCTATTTTTTGCTCCGTCTGGTCTACAACTGGTTATTGTTTCAGTGCTGTTCCTCCAGTTACGCTAACACGCTGACTCCTGGGGACATGGGATCAAACATGACGGACTTTCGCACAGCGCTAAATGCTTTTACTGCTACCACGGCGGCAGCTCTGAGAGGTGTCGGAACTAGTGTCTAATATCCTCATTCATTCTCTCAGTCGCTTAGCGTCTCTCACCAAGAGACTGGGTTCTCTCAAACGCCTCGCGCTGCCCGAGTTAAGTTTCCTCGCTGCCTCTGTTTTAGTCCCGCCTCTAGCCCCTCGCGCCCTCTTGGCCCACCCATTAAGGCTCCGCCCTCAAAGGTTCTGTCTATCTCGCTGCTCCCTAGTTAAGTCCCGCCCTCGCTTAAGCCGCCCCTTGTGTCAGTAATTGTGTCGCACTTGTTCTTCACACAGTTCACGCCACCGCCAGTGTACCCAAGACGCACGCCAGCCTCGGTCCCCGCCTTTAAGGTGTGTCAGTAAATTTTCCCTGCTCCGGTTTTAGCCCGCCCCTAGCCTATCCATAGAATCACCGTACTAGCCCACATGGAAGATCTGTCAAGTGTTGAGCTCATCTCTGCTGCTCTCGGTTCAATCGCTGCACGAGTCACCGTTCTCAGGAGGGCCACCTCGCCGAACATATGCTATTGTGGCAATCAGGAGTAGTCTTAGTAATCTTTGTATCCACCGTCCTGGGCCTTTCGCGTACGCTTCGATTGTCAAAGGCTTCGGCTCGCTTGTTGTGCCGGCGACCTCCAACTAGCGCGCCTGGCCCCTCTCTTGCGCTCATCGTTCAGTATTTCTGCTCGCCGCTCTTGGCAACTCCCACGACATTAAACTTCGCCGACAGGCCAACCATATCAAGTTTGAAAAGGAGCCTCTGCTGACGCTGTGTCTCCTTTCAAGGTCTGTCAGTATTTCTCGGCTGCCTTCGAGTTTCAAGATACCCGGCCCCGCTAATCCCGCACTAAAGAGCCGCCCCTCAGGTGTAAATTATCCTCAACTTCGCTCCCATTCGTAAGCCCGCCCCGTTTAGCCCGCCCCATACCGCTGCCTTCGGGCAGGTCCGATACGAGTAACTTCCCACAGGGTCGCCACGAGAGCCCTCTGCACTCCACGGTCGGCCTAGAATGCTGACTGCGCCCCAGCCCTCCCACCCGATCCCTCGCCCGCCGAGCCGCGCATTCGCCACGCCTCCGCCCCGGAGGGCACATGCACTGTCGCAGTCCGGCCGAAGCGGCGGCCATGCCGCGGAAGACAGTATGCTTGCGAGCACGCTCAGATCACGTCGCCCCGCACGACTTTGCGAGGTGCGCGGGGTTTGGGGGGTCCGGGGGGTTTCTGGGAGGGTCTCGGGGGTCGGGGGGGTCCGGGTCTGGGAGTTTTTCTGGACGAGGGAGGATCGGGGGGTTCGGGGGTCGGGAGGTTCTGGGGGGCCCTGGCGCTCCCAGATGGCTCGCAGGTGGTCTGGGTGGAGTCAGTGGGGTATCGCGAAGGGGGGTTGTGGGGGTTTTTGAGGGTCCTGAGGATCCTAGGATCTGGGGGTCAGGGGGGTTCAAGGGGTCTAGGGAATCTTGCGCCGACCGCGTCTCGCGGGTTCAGGGGGGTGGCGTCGGCGAATATGGGGTGGTTCTCTGGGGTGCTCAGGGGCTCCGGGGGGTCCTACGGCGGACTGGGGGTCCTGCGGGGTCTTGGGTCAGGGGGGTGGGTCCGAGGGATCTGGGGGGTCTGGAGGATTTTGTGCGCGACAGCGCACTCTCCGTAGGGTTTTTGGGGGTCGAAGGCGGATTGGTCTCGGCGCTCGCCGAGTCACGCGAGCGACCAACCGCCTTCTGCGGGGGTCCGGCGATTATATGGGGGTCGGGGGCAGGGCATATCACTCGCTGGGGGCTCTCTTCGACGCGGCAGTCGTACGTGACTCCGGGGGCGAGCGCTTCACTGGGGGATTTCAACGTAAGAGTACTGGGGGGTCCTGAGGGGTGCCTTCGCAAAGGGTTGCGCGCGCGCACTCACGCGGCGTCTCGCCCCGGACGTTCTGCTCGCAGGTCTTCACGGCGGTTGCTGACAGGGTCTCGCACGGTGCGCTCCACGCGCGCAGTACTGGGGTTCCTCAGGGGGTCTTGGGGTCAGGGGAGATCAGGGGGGGTCCTTGGGGGGGTCCTGTGGGTTTAGGGAGGGACTGTACTCGAAGAGTATTTGGGGGTCTGAGGGGATGCTGGGGGGGTCCTGCGAGGTCTGGGGAGAGTTCATAGTCTGGGGGGTTTCACGGGGGAGTTTTGCGGGGGTCGGAGGTCTGAGGGGTCCTGGCGTGCGGTCTTGGTCAGGGGGCGATCCGGCGGATCTTGGGGGTTCCTGGGGGTTCTGGGGGTTCTTCCTGGGGATGCTACACCGGGTTTTTGGGGTCGAGGGAGAGTCCTTAAGGGGAGGGGGGTCTCGAGGGAGTTCTGGAGGGTGCGTCCCGGGGGTTTTGGGGGTCGGGGGGGTCCCTGAGGAATCACACTCGCACGCGCTCACTTGGGGGTCGCTGGGTGGTCAGGGAGGGCTATGCAGAGGGGTCTAAGAGGGGATTGGGGGGTCTTGGGAAACCGTGGTCAGAGGGGGTGTGCGAATGTTTGGGCGCATCTGGGGCGGGTCCTGGGGGTGACTTCCGTGGGAGGGCCAGAGGAGCCACAGGTGGGGGGGGAATCCAGGGAAGCTCCGCAGGCGGCCTTCCGGGAGTGGATTTGGTGTTTTGAAAGGCAATTTGAGGTGTTGTTTTGTATTGTTTGAAGGGCTTGGTTTATGGGTGGTTTTGTTGTTTGAAGGCAAATTTTGGGGTGTTCTATGGCTCGTTTTGAGGGGTTTTTAGGGTTCTTTGGTTGTTCTGAGGGCTGATTTTGGCGCGACTCGCTCTCTATGGTCTCTGTTTTTGTATGCAATTTTGAGGGTGTTTTGGTTGTATGAATCGGACGCCGTTCGGTGTTTGGGGTGTTGGGTTCAAAGGGTTATTTGGGGTGGATTTGGATGTCTGAGGTGGAGATTTGAGATTGTTCTTTGAGGTGGTTTTTGGGTGAGATTGGATTGTTTCTGAAAAGGTGGTTTTGGAGCGTGGCATTTGGTTCGAGGGTATTTTGGGGTGGCTTGGGTTATTGATTTGATGGATATTTCTGGGAGTGTGCATTTATGTGGAGCTTGTTTAAAGGCCAATTTTGGGGGTGTTTTGTCTAGCGGTTCGTCTTGAAGGCTGTTTTTGGGCTGGCATCCGTGTTGTGGTTTGGCATTGCTGTATGCCGGCTGTTTTGAGGGGTGTTTTTGGTTGTTTGAGGTGTTTGGGTGCGGGATTTGGGGTTTATTAGGAAGCAATTTTTGGGGTGGTATTTCCGGGTCTGTGTTGAAGGCAGTTTTGGGATGGTGTCTGGGTTCGACGAAGGGTATTTTGGGTGGATTTCTGCTATTGTCTAGGTCGCAGAAAGTTTGATATGGGTGGAGTTGTGTGCCGGTTTATGGTTGGAGGGTATTTTGGGTGTTTTTGGATGTTTTGAGGGCTGTTTTGGGGTGTTTTGGTTGTTTGGGAAGGTGTTTTGGGGTGTTTTGTGGTTGTTTGAGGGTGTATATTTAGAGGGGTGTTTTTTGGATTGTTAACTTGCATGGGAGGGTCTTTTTGGGAGGAGATGGTTCCTCTGCTGAGATAATTATGAGAGGCTTGTATTCTGGGGTGTTTTTGGATTGTTTGGGAGAGGAGGATATTTATGCTCTCTCGCTCTCGCTCTGGGAAGGGGATTCATGGTAGGGTGTTCTTGATTGCTGAGTGAGGCTAGATCTGAAATCGGTAGGGGCCAGTGGTATGTTTTTGTTGAGAAGGAGTAGCGTCTGGGTTGATTAGGGTGTGTTCTTTGCGTGGGTTGTTATTGAGGGCGCTTTTTTTTGGGGTGTTTGATATTGTTTATGGAGGTTTGTTCCTCGAGGGAGCACTGTTCGTTTGGGGGTGGCGCTATTCTTTGTTGAGGGAGTTTTAGTAGGACGGAGCGTAGTGTTCTGGGTGTGGTGTATGTTGTTAGGTAGTAGATAGACAAGTTGATGAGGAGTGACGCGCGAGCTGATTGTTTTGGGAGTGGCTGTTGATGGTAGTGTTTTGCCAGGAAGCATGCTGTAAAGATTCTAGCCTGTGTGCGGGGTGAGCGGTTTTCGGGTATTATGTCGTTATGAGGGCTGTTTATGAGCGGAGGGTGTTTTTGGTTGTTAATGAGGGGTTTTTCTGGGCGTGGCGGTCTATTTTGGTATTGTTTGGAGGGATGAGGGCGCGTGTTCTTAGTTGGTAGTGGTGCTAGGAGGAGCAAGCTGCGTTTTGGGGCGAGTTAACAATAGTCTTGATAGAGAGGGGTCGGATATTTTGTTGTTTGAAGGGCTGTTTGGGGGTGGTTTTAGTTAGAGATTTGTTTATGTATGGGCTTGTTTTGAATTGGGCTGTTTGTCGTGTTGCGTCGCTAATGATTCAATAGGTTGAGGAGATGCTTCTACTCTCTCGAGCGGGTGTAATTGGATGGTGTCGTTCATGAGGGGCCATTTTTGGGAGCGGGTATGCCAGTACATGAGTGTGCATTAGGTGAGGAGCTCTTGTTTTACGAGGCTTACTGGTGCTCTGTTGGGGTGAATGGTACCTAGTATGAGGAACCGTTTTATGCTGATATCGAAGAGGGCATGTATTTGGGTCTCATCGTGTTTTTTTAGCGCTGGTGTTTACGATTTAAAATGGGTCACAATTTGTGTGGTTGAGGCTGTTTTTTGGTTAGATTTGAAGAGGGCTGTTGTGGGGGATAGTTAGATGGAGCAGTGGGATCTAAAGTGATTGGTTGTTTTGAAGGGGCGGATTTGGGGTGCGAGACTATTCTTGGTTGTTGTAGGTGTGGAATATTGCTAGGGGTGTCTATTGGGTATTGAGGCGTGTCATTTTGAGAAGAGAGTGCCTGTTTTTACGGCTTGCTTTTGAAGGGCTGTTTTGAGCCTTTCAGAGAGAGCGTGTTTTTCCCGATTGCGTTGACGTTAAGGGCGTTATTTTGGCGCTGGTTTTTATTGTTTGTATATTAATGATCGGTCTGTTTGGGGTGATTTTATGAGTGTTGTAGGTCGCTAAATCGTTATTCGCTCTCTCTATTGAGAGGCCTTTTGTTGTTGGGGTGGTTTTTGGTTGTTTGAAGGGCCTGTTTTGGGAAAAGTCTGAAAGGTTCTCCTCGCCCTGCCCAGCCCCAGTTTGCCCAAAACGA
>NDFG01000857.1:8094-23373 GCA_002167245.1 Sporophila hypoxantha | reverse complement strand
CCATTCCTCTATGGATCTTAGGGTGCTCTCCATTTGTCTTGGATTTTTTGGGCCCACCTCCGTGACCCAATTTCGGGTTCCCCATTACGATTCGGGGTGCCTCCTATTATCTACATTTCGGGTCCCCTGCCCGATTTCGGGGTTCCCCTGACCAGTTTTTAGGGGTGCCCCATTTGGGATTTTGGGCGCCCCATGTACCCAATTTGGGGTCCCCGACCAATATTTCGGGTTCCCGCTTCCATAATTTTAACCAAATTTGGTGCCCTCCTTGTAGAATTTTTGGGGTGCACCCTGACCCAATTCGGGCCCCCGGTGCTCCATTATCACATCTTCGGCGGTGCCCCATTCCTGGATTTTTGGGGGCCCCCTGACCCAATTCTGAGTTCCCCTGACCAGATATTCGGGGTGCCCATTATTAGATTTTGGGGCCCCTTCGACCCTATTTTCGGGGTTCCCGACCTGATTTTGGGGTGCCTCCATTTCATGGATTTTGGGGTTGCCACCATGAACGGATTTTTGAGGGCCCCCCCGATCCCAATTCGGTCCCCCGTGCCCATATTTCGAGGGTGCCCTGACCATTTCGGGGTTCCCCATAACCAAATTTTGGGGTGCCCCTGGCCAATTTCGCGGGTTCCTCTGACCTGATTTCGGGGTGCCCCATTCCTGGATTTTAGGGTGCCCCATACGGTATTTTGGGCGCCCCCTGACCTCAATTTTGGGGTGCCCCATTATTCCACATTTTGGTGCACATCCGAATTTTTTGGGGCGCCCCCAGGCCAATTTCGGGGTTACCCTTGACGATTTGGGGCGCCCGCCTCACCCAATTCCCGTCCCCCCCAGGAAGCTGTGCAGCACTGGCGCTGCCCGCGGGGGAGCAACGTGGGGGTGCTGGGGTCTCCCCGGCGCTTCGCGGGGTCCTGGCCCGGCTCGCTGCCCGCCCCCCGGGCCCCCGCCGCGGGGGGCTTCGCTCTGGGCGCATCCCCCGTATCTCAAGCCCTGGCAGGTAAATCTCATCCCCGAACCTCCCAAAAATACCCAAAACACCAAAAATCACCTCCTTGGGACCCCCAAAAAACCTCCCTGGCACCCCCAAACCCACCCTGGGGACCCCTCCCGGCCCCCCTCAGCCCTGACAGAGTAAAAACAACCGGGACCCCCAAAAATCACCTTGTACCTCCAAACCCCCCCTCGGGACCCCCAAAACACCCCCAACCACCAAAAAATACCTCTGGCGCCCCCGCCTCAGCCTGAGCAGTAAAACCACCCCCGGCGACCCAAAAAATTCACCTGGGACCCTCACAAACACCTCCCTACCCCAAAAAACACCCCGGGGACTCTCCAAAAAATCCCTCCTCGTGGCGCCCCCCGGCATCCTCAAGCCCTGAGCAGGTAAAAACACCGGGGACCCAAAAACACACTGGGACCCCCAAAAACTCTGGGACCCCAAAACACACTTGGGACATCCCAAAACCCTCTTGGGAACCCCAAAAATCCCCTGGGCCCCCCCCCGGCCTCAGCCCGAGCAGGTAAAACCCCCAAAACACCCCCCTGGACCTCCCAAAACCCCCTGGCGCCCCCCGGCCTCGCCTGGAACGGTAAACACTCCCCGGGGAACACCAAAATAATATCCCGGACCCGCCAAAAATACCCGGACCCCCACAAAACACCCCCAAAAACCAAATAATCTCCCCTAGGACCCACATAACCCCCCCGGGACATATCCAAAAATCCCCCCGGGGGACCTCACCAAAAATCACCTCGGGACCCCAAATACACCCTGCAAGGACCCCCAAAACACACCTCTGGTATTGAAAATACCCCCAGAGACCCAAACAGACCGCCTGGACCCAAAAATCCCGTTTAGCCCGCCCCATTAAGCCCCCGCCCCTCAAGGTGTGTCAGTATTTCTCGGCTGCTCCCGTTAAGCCCCGCCCGTTAAGCCCCGCCATTAAGCCCCGACCCTCCAGGTGTGTCAGTATTTTCTCTCTGATCCCTTTTAAGCCCCGCCCCGTTTAAGCCCGCCCCTGGCAAGGTGTGTCAGCATTTCTTGCTGCTTCCTTTAAGCCCCGCCCCGAAGCCGCCCATTTTAGCCCCGCCCCTCTAGGCTGTCAGTTATTTCTCTCTGCTCCCGTTACAGCCCCGCCCCCTTTAAGCCCCGCCCTCCGGTGTGTCAGTAGTCTCTCTGCTGCTCCGTTTCAGCCCCGCCCCCGCTCAAAGCCCGCCCTCTGGCCCACCCTTTCCATTAAGCCTCCGCGGCCCTCAGGTCGTCAGATCTCTCGCTGTCATTAAGCCCCGCCCCGCTAAGCCCCGCCCTTAGTGTTCAGTATCTCTCGCTGCTCTCCGTTAAGCCCCCGCCCGTTAGCCCCGCCCCGCTAAGCCCCGCCCCTTTTAGGTGTTGTCAGTATTTCTCCTGCTCCGGTTTAGCCCGCCCGTTAAGTCCCCCGACCCCTCAGGTCTGTCAGTAATTTCTCCTTCGCTGCTGCCCGTTAAGCCCCGCCCCGTTTTAGCCCCCCTCATTAGCCCGCCCCCAGGTCTGTCAGTTTTCTCGCTGCTCCATTAAGCCTCCGCCCACTAAGTTCCGCCCCACAAGCCCCGCCCCTCAGGTCTGTCTAGTATTTCTCCCCTGCTCCGTTAAGCCCGCCCATTAAGCCCCGCCCCCTCAGGTCTGTCAGTTTTCTTCGCTGCCCTTCGTTAAAGCCCCCCGCCCCGCTTAAGCGCCCGTCTCCCTTCCTGGCTTAGGAGTTACACTCTCCCCACCAAGTGTTGTATAATTCCTTGCATCCACCCAACAACAACCCTTCCAGTGTGTTTCTTACATATGTGTTTCTCCCCGCTCGAAGCTCCTCGCACGACTTTGAAGCATGGAGAAAGCTCCCTTCCTCCCTGGGGGTCTCATGAAGCCGCACACGCGCCCATCCACTAAGGCTCCCCGGCCCACCTCTGGGCAGGTCCGTCAGTTATTCTCTCGCACTGAGAGAGCATTGCCCCATTCGAGCGCGGCCCGCGGTGGCCTCCTGTTGTCGAGCGCTGCGAGCGGACGGAGCCTCCGTTCGCCCAAGGCTGTGTCCCGGGCACGGATCACCGCCTACGCTGGTCCTCCCAGAGAGGTATGCCTCGAGCTCTGCGCTGCTGTCAGTGCTGCCCCCACCAGAGCAGACCTGCTTCGAAAGGAGTGCGCTCCGGCGTGCGCGTATCTGGCTGGGCAGGGTTCCCAAGACAGGCCAGGTGAGCATCGCGCGTGGGCATCCTTCCAAGAGATGGTCGTCTCCCGGCGCTCCCCTTGTGTGGCCCGTGTCGTGAGTGGGCGCGATATCTTGGAGGGAGGGGTCCACCTGGCTTCCCTGGCGAGAGAGGTCCGCGGGAAGGAGAGCACTTTGCGGGGCGTCCCTGGGGCGGATGTCCCCAAAGAAAGGTCTCCCAGGCGGCGCGTGCTGGCGGGCTCCCTTTGGGGTGTCTGGCGAACACCGAAGGCGGTCTGGGCTGTGTGTGAGGAGGTCTCTGACCTTGACCCCATATAGACCGGAGGACGAGCTGAGCGGGGAAGTTCAGGGGGCGCTGTCTAACAGGTCTGGGAAAGGGGATCTCGGCGATACCTAATATGGCTCGGTGCCAGGGTGTGGGTGCGCGGATCACGGGAGCTCTGAGCTGCGAGGATACTCCTTGGGCGGTGGTGGCTCTGCGGGGTGGTTCAGGGGATGCCTCCGGGCGCATCCCTAGAGAGCAACCCTGGGCAGAGGGTCCCTGCGCGGAGATACACTATGGCCTCACGTGGCGGTGTCGGTCCCGGTGGATTCTGGGTATGGCGTGCTCATGTGGAGTTAGTCTTCGCGTGGGAGGGCGAGACTCCTCGACGGTTTCTGCCGAGAGTGGCCGAGAGTCCCGAGAGCACCTCTCGAGTGGGGGTCCTGGGGCGGTCCGGGGAGTTCTGGCGCCTGCCAACGGCGGCGTTTTTCGCGGCGCCGCGTCGGGGAGAGGCGCGTGGAGCGCTGTGCTTGGCTGCGCGTGTTGAGCGCGCCGAATCGCGGTGGGCGTGGTCACTCTTGGGGGCTTTCGCATAGCGAAGTCCTCGCTCCGCTCCGCCGAGGGAGCGTCCCAAGTGGTTTGGGGGTCCCGGGAGTTCCCGAGGGGTTTTGGGGGTTCTTGGGGTCCTGAAGGTCGAGGTGTCCCAGGGTCTGGGGGTTCCTCGGGTCTTGGGGTTCAGGGGGAGTTCCTGGGTGTCTCCCGGTGGGGCGCGGTCTGGGGTTTTAGTCGCGTGCGCTGGGCGATCCCTCGAGGTTTTGTGCCTGGCGCGAGCGTGTGGAGCAGGGTGCACTGGCGGAGTCTCTGGGGGGAGCGGTCCTGGGGGTCTGGGGGAGGGTGTGGCTACCCGGCGTGTCGTGTGAGGCGCGTCGGGGAGGTCTGGGGGGTCCTGGGGTCTTGGGTCAGGGGGATCCGGGGATCCTGGGGTCCTGGGGGGTCTGGGGCGTTTCTGGGGGATCGAGTGGTGCTATCTTGGGGGTCGGGGAAGGTCTTGGGGTTTGCTCCGGGGGTCTGGGAGTTGGTCTACGGGTCGCCGCCTGCGGGGGTTCTCTTGGGGGTCGGGGGTCCTGTAGGAGCCATCTGGAGGTTGGTTGGGGTCGCTGTGCGCGGGGTCAGGGGGGTTCCAGGGTCTAAGTGGGGATCTGGGGGTCTTTGGGGGTCGTGCACTGGGGTCGAGTCGGGGCTTCATGGGCTGTAGGTGGCGAGCGTGCGATCTGGGGGGTGGCCTCGTCTGGGTGGGGGTCGCCCCGGGTCTCTGGGGGCTATCTCCCGTGTGGGGCGGAGTGAGCCCAGGGAGTCGCGCTAGGGCGGAACTCGTGGTGTTCGGTGCACTTTGGGTGTGTGCTACTGAGGGCTATAGGTTGGCGCGGATTGTCTCAGGGTTGTGTATCGTTTTGAAGGGCCTTTGCGGAGTGGTCTGTTGGTGCTGTCTTGAAGGCAATTTTGGGGTTTGGGTGTTTCGAGGGGTTTTTTGGGGTGTTTTTTGGTTGTGAGGGGCGCACGTTTTGTGCTCGGTTGGCGTTGTTTGAATGCCCAATGGGGTGGTTTTTTGTTGTTGAGTGGGCCCTCGTGCTTTGGGGCGAGGGTTTGCGCGTTCCGTAGACTGGTGATGCTATCGGGTTGAGTGACATGGATGCTACTCTGAGGTTGGGGTCGACTTTAGAGTATGTTTGCGCTGTGTAGGTCGTTTTGGGTGGATTTGGATTGTTCGAGCGAGTGGATCTTTTGGGGTCGGGTACTCCTTGGGTTCGAGGGTATTTTGGGGTGGCTTGGTTTTGAGGGTATTTTGGGGTTGCATCTGGGTTGTTTAAAGGCAATTTTGGGGGGTGTTTTGTTCTAGCGGCTTCGGCTATGGAAGGGTGCCTTTTGGGCTGGCAGTCCGATGTTGTGACAGTTTGGGCATGTGGCCGGTGTATGCCAGGGCTGTTTTGGGGGTTTTGGTTGTTTGAGTGTGTTTGGGTGGGATTTGGGTTATTAGAGGCAATTTTGGGGGTGGCTAGCGTATGTCTCGGGGCGTCTTGTTGAAAGGCATGTTTGGGATGGGGCTCTGGCGGTCCTGCGAGCGAAGGGTATTTTGGGTGGATCTCTGCGTATTGCGGTCCGCAGCAAAGCGTGTTGAATCAGTGGGGGGAGTTGTGTGCCCGGTTATACTCGGTTGTTGAGGGTATTTTTTGGGGGTGCTACCTTTGGCGTAGGCTGGTGGCGACGGCGGCCGCGCCGTAGGCCTGTTGTCTTGGCGAGGCAGCGGTGTTGACCTATTTGTGGGTCTAGTTTGCCGAGGATGTAACCTTTGGGGGTGGCATGCTTTGTCGGGGTGTGTGCTCTTCTGTGCAAGGCGAGGGCCGTGCTTTGTGCGTGCATTCGTGGGACAGGTGGCAACTGTGTTTTTGTGCGGTATGGTCCTTGAGGGCTGGTGCAGGAGCTTGGTGTCTGTGCCTGGGTTATGTTGCAGGCGGTGCGAGTGGGTGGGCAGCTAGCTGTGCTGAGCGAGGCCCCGTTGTGTAGGGCTTCTCACGCGTGACTGTTTTGCTCCGGATGGTCCTCCTTGTCTGGTTGAGCGGGTTGTTTGAGCGGCGCCGAGTGCGACATGGCGCGGGGGTCTACACGTGGGATTTTGAGCGGCGCAGCTGAAGCCTTCCGGCAGAAAGCGCGACTCTGGTTGGGTGGGGCCGGTGGGTTTTGCAGCCGGTTGCGCTGAGGCCCTTCTGGGCTCATGGGGCTCGGGTGCTCTGGGTGGCCTCGTTTGAGCCGCCTCAGTCCGGTGCCTGTGCGGTTTTGGTTGTTTGAGGGCTGTTTGGGGAGCGTTGGCTTGGCGAGTGTTCTTGAGTGCGCTGTGCTGTTTGGGGTCGTTTTTGGTTGTTGTGAGGGCTGTCCGGGGTGGCCGGGCGCGAGTGGTCGGGTTGGCTTGAGTGAGCGCGGGCGGGGTCTCGAGGGCGTCGCGTTGGTGCTCTGCGTTTGAGGCGGGTGCTTGGCTGGTGCGCGTGCGTGGCGGCTCGCTCCTTGTGGTGGGCGGCTCAGTATGCTTGGAGAGGGGTGGCGGTCCTGTCGGGGGTGGGCGTGTTGCCTGTGTTGCCGTGTCCTGAGGGGAGGGGGCTGTCATCTGGAGCGCTGTTGCGGTTGTGAGCGGGCTGATTTGTTAGAACCACGTGCGACGGTTTTGGGGGCACGGTGCTACTCTGGGGCGTGTTTGAGGGGGCATATCTGTGCGGCGGTGGCAAGTCTGGCGGCGCCGCGGGTCCGTAGGGGTGAGAGCTTTTTTGGGGGGTTGTCGGTGCGTTATGGTTCTTGAGGGGCCGTTTTGGGGTGTTTTTGGAGTGACCTGTTGTTGACCGTGTGGTCGTCGGTTTTGGGGTCGTTTTCCTGCTCTTCTGTTTGTAGCGTCGGCTCTGTTTTCTTCGTCGCCGTTGCGTCGTCGTTTGTCTGTGGTTGTTTGACACTGGTCTCACATCTTTCTCGTGCGTGTGTCTGCCGTTTTTTCGTGTTTGTTTCGCATGGGCTGTTTTTGGGGTGGGTTTTGGTGGCGTCTTTGTATGGCGCGTGCGGATTTCGCGGGGTGTTTTCTGCCTCGTCGTCTCTCCGTGCTGGCCCGGCTCGGATTTGGTCTCGTTTTGTGCCGCGTCTGTTCCGTCGCGTCTGCTCCGTTCTCGCGTCCGCGTTTCTTTTCCGTCTTATTCTCGTGGTTGTCTTGCCGATGGGGCTGTTCTCGCTGTGTTTTTCTGCTTGTTTTCTCTATGCGCGGGCGCGTCTATCTCCCCGTTGGGCCGTTCTCTTCTCTTCCTTCCTCTTCCCGTCCTCGCGCTCATCTGCGCTTTTCGATGCCGAGTGCTGCCGTTTGGCCGTGGTGTTTTCTCTCGGTTTTTGTCACGTCTCGCCTTTTCTCCGTCGTCGTGTTCGTTCTGGTCCGTTTTTTGACGCCGTCCTGCGCGCGTCTCGTCCGTCCTCTTGCGCGTCGCGTGCTGCGTCTCCTTCTCGTTCCCTCTGATCTCGCCGTCGTGCCTTTCGGACCTTTGTGGGAGGCTCGCTCATGGGTTCCGTCCCTCCCTCTCTCTTCGTCGCTCTCTCGTCCCGCCATCTGTAAGCTCGTCTCCGCCGAGTCGACTCCCCGCCTGGAACTGCGTTTCCTTCGAGCGTCCCGCGAGCTTCCACCTTTTATCGACTGGCCGACCCAGTCCCGCCACGTGTACCCCAAGATGCGTGCCGGACACGCAAGCGTTTCCGCGCAGAGTCCGCTACCCGAGTATGCCGTCCCCACGCGCGGTGCTCAGCCCGGGCCGGTAGCGCTGCCGCCGAGCGCTCCCCCCCAGCCACCGGCCTGGCAAAGGCCGCCGCAGCGCGTCCTCTGCCTGTCACCCATGCTGTCCGGGTGCCGGACCCCGAACAATGTGGACAGCGCCCAAGCTGCCACCCCAACAATGGGCACCGCGAGAGAGAGAGTGCGCCCACTCCCTCCGTCGTAAGAATGGCCACCCCCTCCCCAAAACTAAGTCAAGGCTGCCTGCTCTGTGCGGCGAGAACCAACGAGGGGCACGGGAGGGCCACCGAGGAGATGCTCCTGGGCCCACTCGGGCCGGCTCCTCCGCCAGCCCTCCTGAGAAGGCGCGCCGACCCCCCGAGTATTAATTAGACCTTAAAGCTCCGCCGCTCCATCAGCACAATCCGGCACGCAAATTTCCCCTGACACCAGGGAGTGATTCGATCTAGATAGGTGGACCCACCCAGGGAACATCCACGCACGGGAGCAATCAGACGTGAGAGCGGACCATGGAAGAGCAGGGGACCATTTTCCAGAGCGCGCGCCTGTACACAATAGAAGCTCAGTCGGGCACCACAAAAATGGGGACAGCAGGGGACACTCACCCAGAGGGTTCAATGGGGCTGCGAGAAAGGGAATCGGGCACCCCGAAATCGGGGAGCACACTGCAAGCGGAGAGACAAATGCCTCTGGACACTGGGGCTCACACCGAGAAAAATGGAGGTGGGCACACACCAAACACTGTGGGGGACCACCCCTGCCAATGTCACAACCTCGCGGCAAGCAACCCAAATTCTCTCAAACCAACTGCGTGCGAAAACCCTGCCTTTACTTTTCCCCCCCAAAAGTAGTAAGGCCTGGTGGGCTGGGAACAAAGAGCGAGGCACACCAGACAAAGGGGCTACAAAGGTGGGGGCTCAGTGGGAGCACTCACGTGGGATAGCAGGGGACATCCAGCACGGGACACATACACGAGGGGGCTCAAGGTGGACAACAAATGGATATGGAGCAGGCAGAGACCATCCAGAGGGGCTAGTGGGACCACGGGGAAACAGAGGCACACCGTCGCACCATCACACCACACCCACGGCCTTGAGGGAGAGAGGCTAGCCAAAGGGCGCAAAAGTGCGGACCCCCAACCAATGGGGCACCCGCACATGAGCTGGGAGGCTCGACATAATCCGGAGAGAGGTGACCCTGGCACACAAAAATTTCTCGAACCACACACCCTTGGCAGCGCCCCACAATTTATATATAAATTCGCACTCAGACAAATGGGCGAGCCTGTGTGACCGCAGGCCGCGAAAAAATCGGACAGCGGCGCTCAGCCCCAAAAAGGGGGGACACCATGGGACATGCAGCGGGACAAAAACCGGGACACTCCTCAGTCATGAAAGCTAAGAGGGACACGCGCTCCAAAAATGGGGAGCACTGGCGAAGAGCTTGGGAATTCTCGCGCTCTGACTAAGAGAGCGCGTCACCAGTTCTGGCAGGGCTTTCGATATAAGGGGTCTATCCACCCCAAAACCACAGAGGCGGCGAACTACACCGACACACACCCCCAAAATGGGCGCACACGTTCCCACAGCTGGGGACAAACCTTCCTTTTATTGGATCACAACTCCAAAAGTGCCATTTTCTGCTCCCAAACTCCCTCTTCTCTCGCCCAACTGCTAAACGGTCTCTGCAACCACGGCGCGCGAGCACGCCAGTGTCCACAGCCTCATGATCACTGAGATGGCCTAGAGTCTGCTCCCTCAGCCCAGCCTCGCCCTCAAGGAGGACAGCAGCCGCTTTGGGGGAAAAACGGGCCACACCGGCCAGAAACAGGTGGTCACACTTAACATAAACTCGAACACCCGCCAAACGGGTTTGTGATAAAGACTTGCCGGCGCACCCCGACCAGAGAGTGTGCGAAAGCACCGGCTCAATAAACGGGCTCGAGAGAGAGTCGCGAGCGAACGGGATTACCAGGAGCACCGACAAGCAGTGGGAGAAGAATACAGGGCATCCAATGCGCCGCACGAAGAAGTAGCAGCCGGATCCTGAAACTTCGTTACGGAGGAGTGAGATATAATGAGCGGAGGGGAGCTACTAAGCGAGGGGGAGCACGCGCACTCCCAGAGAGTGATGCAAGGGAGCCACATGTCATACCAGGGAGGCACGGAGAAATACAGGGAGCAGCGGGAGTGACCAAATACAGGGAGCACATGGAGGAATACAAGGGAGGCAGGGAGAAATAGGAGGAGGCAGGGAGGATACAGGGAGCAAGCGCAGGAAGAATCTTTAGCAAGAGGAGGATGCAAGGGGGAGGAACACACTGCGAGGGAGTAGCGGCCAGGAATAGAGGGAGGGCAGGAGAATATTACCCACGGAGAGCACGAGAGAGCGAAGGTATAGAACGTCGGAGCAGGGAGAAATTAACAGGGAGCAGGGAGAAACCTGGACCTCGGGGTGGCCGTGCCCCTGGGACAGAGGGGTTTTGCGCGGCTGTGGTTGGTCGTCAGAGGCGGATGTCGTCACGGGATTATGAGCCGAGGGGAATTCAACACCCCTCCATAATCCTCTCGACGGCCACCGGCACATGTGTCCCGGACGAGATGCGGGGTTTTCTGTCCCCTGTGCCCCAGGAAGGTGTGCGCTGTGACCCCTGGTCTCCCTATAGTGGATGGCGCGCGGCATGGTAACCCGGGAGGGAATCAGCAGCCCAGCCGAAAAGTAAAGCCTCTCTGGTTCACCTGTGCACCAGGGATGCCCAGTTAAGGTTCTGTCACCTGCACAGGAAGGTTCGTGTCCCCTGTGCCCAGGGATGCCAGGGAAGGTTTGTGGTCCCCTGCCCCAGGGATGGCAGGGAAGGTTCTGTCCCTGTGCCCGGAAGATGCAGGGAATTGTTCCATGTCCCTTCCCAGGGATGGCAGGGAAGGTTTCTGGTCCCCTTCTGTCCAGGGAAGGTTCTGTCCCCCTTGCCCGCAGGGATGCAAGGGAAGGTTTCCTGTCCCCTGTGCCCAGGGATGCCAGGAAAGGTTCCTGTCCCCTTGTGCCCAGGTGATGCAAGGGAAGGTTCAATGTCCCTCTGCACAGGATGCCAGGGAAGTTCGTCGTCCCCCTGTGCCCAGGAAAGGTCTGTCCCCCTTGTGCCCAGTGGAGCCAGTGAAGGTTCTGTCCACCCTGCACAGGGAAAGGTCGTGTCCCTGTGCCCAAGGGATGCAGGGACCCTGTTTCTGTCCCCTGTGCCTTCAGGGATGCAGGGAAGGTTTGTGTCCCCTGCCCAGGGATGGCAGGGAAGGTTCCTGTCCCCCTGCCCAAGGATGGCGGAATGTCCCGTCCCCTGTGCCCAGGGATTTTTAGGGAAGTCCCCTGGTCCCCGTCCTGCCCAGCGGATTTTTAGGGAATGTGCCTTCCCTGCCAGGGATTTTGGGAATGTCCCTTCCCTGCTCCCAGGGATTTTAGGGAATGTCCTGTCCCCTGCCCTAGGGATTTTAGGGAATGTCCTTCCCCATGCCCAGGGATTTTTTAGGGAAATTCCCCTGTCCCCTGCCCAGTCTCAGCTGTCCTTTGGTCTCCTGTGGGAGGTAATGCGTTTCTCCCTTCCTACAGCTCGGCTTACTGGGCTCAGTCCATCAAGCTGGGATGATGATGATGAGGGAGAGGCGGATGACACAGGGACTCTGTGAGGTTCTAACCCCAGGCAGAATCCCCCATGGCAGGAAAAGCCCCCCCCCCCCCCCCCCCCCCCCCCCCCCCCTTTTTTTTTTCCCTGGCTTCCTGCCTCAGTTTCCCCATTGGGAAATGTCAAGTAGCCAGCCCGTCCCTGGGTTTTGCTGAAAGTTCCTGGGTCTCCTCGGGAGGATTTTCTGGCATGTCCTCCCCTCCCTCCAGGGGCTAAAATCCCAGGGAAGGAGGTGAAACAGCCAGAGGGAGCAGAGGGGTGGGGTAAAGCTTGCACCCCCCACCCCCTGGGAACAACCCCCTTTTGCACCAGGGGTGAGCTTGGGCAAGCAACTGCGGGTGGGGAGACCCCACAAATACCAGGGGTTTGGGGGATTTTTGGGGGGTTTTTGGGGGTCCTGTTCCTGGAACTGGAGGTGTGAGAGTCCCAGGTGAGCTCCGCACCTCCCCACTCTCATCCCATTCCCCACATGTGGCAGGGGGAATGAGGGGATGAGTCTGTGAGGCAGGGCTGGTGCTGGGCAGCAACTTGGGGTGTGGAAGAAACCCCACAAATACCAAGGGATTTTTGGGGGGATTATGGGGGGTTTGTGTCCTGAGCCAGGAACTGGGGTGTGAGAGTCCCAGTGAGCTCCCACTGCCACCTCCAGCTCCCACGTGTGGCAGGGGGATGAGGGATGAGTCTGTGAGGGCCAAGGCTGGGAAAGCCTGGGGTGGGAGACCCCACAAATAACGCTTTTTCGCTCTCCGTGTTCTGAGGGATGGGGGGCTGTAAATGGGGGTGTACACCCTCAAATTTCGGGCCCCCCCGACCCTGTTCTGAGGGTGGGGGGCTATAACCGGGGGCGATCACACCCACAATCCCTGACCCCTGTTCCGCAGGTGTGACCCCTGTTCTGAGGGGTGGGGGCGTACATGGGGATCACACCCCACATTCGGGCCCCCCTGACCCCTTTTTTAAGGGGTGGGGGCTAATAATTGGGGGGTGATCACACCCCAAATTCCTGCACCTCCTCTGTTCTCAGGGATGGGGGGCTAGTATAATTGGGGGACCCCACCCCTCCACAATCTCTGAAAACCGTTCGCAGTGCGGGCCGCGTGCGCGGTCGGCGCCCTGGCTCGTGGTGACCCTCTGTTCTCAGGGATGGGGGGCTGTAAATGGGGTGTTACCCCCCAAATTCCGACCCTCTGGTTTAACTATTTTCCTCTTGTTTCTTTTTCCTTTTTTTTTATTCCGTTCTACGTCTTAGGATACCACATATGTTTAGCGGTTTCAGGGATTTTGGGGGGTATTATGGGGGGTTTTTGTGTCCTGAACCTGGAAACTGGAGGTGTGAGAGTCCAGGTGAGCTCCCACTCACCCACCTCCAGCCCCCCACCGTGTGGTCAGGGGGATGAGGGGGATGAGTCTGTGAGGCAAGGCTGGAGCTACTGGGGGTGTTGGAAGACTCCCACACATTCCATGGGGGGTTTGGGAGATTTTTAGGGATTTTTGGGGGGGTTTTTTGGGTTCCTGACCTGCAATTGGAGCTCCAGGTGAGCTCTCAACTCTCCACCCTCCTCATCCCATTCCCCACGGTGTGCAGGGGGGATGAGTCTGAGGCAAGGCTTGGTGCTGGAGCACTGAGGGTGGTGAAGTGGAGACCATACAAATACAGGGATTTAAGGGGATTTTTAGGGATTTTTTGGGGGGGTTTGGTGCTCCTCACCCCTGAGATTTGGACCTCTCAGGTGAGCTTCCCCACTCCCCACCTCAGCTCCACGTGTGGCACCGGGATAGGGGGTGAGTCCCTGTGGCAGGCTGGTGCTGGGAGGCACTGGGGTGTGGAGCCCAGCCCCAGTTCTGCCACGACCTGGACGAGGTCGAGCGTCGGGAGCTGGAACTTTTCGCCCAACGCCGAAAACGGGAGAATTTGGGCCAAGGGAGCGTCCGGGCGCTGCCCCTCAGCAGCGCGGGGGCCGTCTGCCAGCAGGTGGGGCACCCCGAAAATGGGACTCCAAAAATGGGCACCCAAAAATGGGCACCTCTAAATGGCACCCCAAAAATGGGCACCCCGAAAACGGCACCCCGAAAATGGGCACCCCTAAACGGCACCCCAAAAATGGCACCCCAAAAATGGGCACCCCTAAACGGGTGGAAAATGGGCACCCCGAAAACGGGCACCCCGAAAATGGGACTCCAAAAATGGGCACCGAAAAACGGGCACCCCTAAAATGGGCACTCCAAAAATGGGACTCCAAAAATGGGCACCCAAAAATGGGCACCTCTAAACGGCACCCCAAAAATGGGACCCCAAAACGGGCTGAAAACGGACACCACAAAAATGGGCACCCCAAAACGGGTGGAAAATGGGCACCCCGAAAACGGGCACCCCAAAAACGGGCTGAAAACGGGCACCCCAAAAATGGGCACCCCAAAAACGGGCTGAAAACGGGTACCCCAAAAATGGGCCCATTAAAAATGGCATCCCCAACAATGGGCGCCCCAAAAATGGGCACCCCAAAAATGGGCACCCCGAAAACGGCACCTTTAAAATGGGCACCCCAAAAATGGGCACCCCAAAAACGGCACCCCAAAAATGGGCACCCCAAAAACGGGCTGAAAACGAACACCCCAAAAATGGGCACCCCAAAACGGGTGGAAAACGGGCACCCCAAAAATGGGCACCCCAAAACGGGTGGAAAACGGGCACCCCAAAAATGGGCACCACAAAAACTGAACCCCAAAACGGGTGGAAAATGGGCACCCCGAAAATGGGCACCCCAAAAACGGGCTGAAAATGGGCACCCCAAACATGGGACCCCAATTCCCGGTGCCTCCTGACCCCACTGTTCTGAGGGATTGGGGGGCTATAACCGGGGGGATCCCACCCCAAATTCCTGACCCCTGTCCTGCAGTGTGGGGCCGCGGTGTGACCCCGTGTTCTGAGGGATGGGGGGCTGTAACCGGGGGGATCCCACCCCAAATCCCAGTACCCCCTGTTCTCAGGGATGGGGGGCTATAACCGGGGGGATCACACCCCAAATTCCAGCCCCCGTCCCGCAGTGCGGGGCCGCGGTGTGACCCCTGTTCTCAGGGATGGGGGGCTGTAACCGGGGGGATCACACCCCAAATCCCGGTACCCCGTGTTCTGAGGGATGGGGGGCTGTAAATGGGGGTGTTACACCCCAAATTTCGGGCCCCCCCGACCCCCTGTTCTGAGGGGTGGGGGGCTATAACCGGGGGGATCACACCCCAAATCCCTGACCCCCTGTTCCGCAGGTGTGACCCCCTGTTCTGAGGGGTGGGGGGCTGTAAGTGGGGGGATCACACCCCACATTTCGGGCCCCCCTGACCCCTTTTTTAAGGGGTGGGGGGCTATAATGGGGGGATCACACCCCAAATTCCTGACCCCCTGTTCTCAGGGATGGGGGGCTGTAAATGGGGGACCCCACCCCTAAATCTCTGACCCCGTTGCGCAGTGCGGGGCCGCGGTGCGCGGCGGCGCCCTGGCCGTGTGACCCTCTGTTCTCAGGGATGGGGGGCTGTAAATGGGGGTGTTACCCCCCAAATTCCGACCCCCCTGACCCCCGTTCCGCAGTGCGGGGCCGTGGTGTGACCCCCGTTCTGAGGGGTGGGGGGCTGTAACCGGGGGGATTACACCCCGATTCCAGCCCCCCTGACCCCCGTTGCGCAGTGCGGGGCCGCGGTGCGCGGCGGCGCCCTGGCGGTGTGACCCCCCGTTCTCAGGGATTGGGGGGCTCTAAATGGGGGATCCCACCCCTCAATCCCTGACCCCCGTTCCGCAGTGCGGGGCGGCGGTGCGCGGCGGCGCCCTGGCCGTGTGACCCCTGTTCTG
>NDFG01000855.1:53258-72923 GCA_002167245.1 Sporophila hypoxantha | reverse complement strand
ATTTATTTATGGGATAAAATTCTGCCTTGGGTTCGTAATATGCTGATGGGCTGGATCGACGTTTACCTGGCGTGCTAATCCCACTGTAGGAGCATCACCCTCTTTGCTGTTCTGGGGAGTGAAATCAACTTCCAGGGCTGAAAAAAAGGAACAGCTAACACTGAGTGCCTTCTTGAGTCAGATAGAGAGTCTCACTGTTCCTCCTCTGCCAGCTGGATATATAGACAGCATAAAATATTATGTTAAAGTGTGAGTTTTTCTCCCGACCTTGGCTTTAGAGCTGCTTTCAGCAAGTTCAGATAACAGCTTCAACTGGAAACATCCTTCCTTTGCTTTCATGTAGCACTGTGAAAAGGTTCTTTAATTTGCGACTTACTTTGCATTTGACTTTGTATCTTAAAAAACTGCAAAGCTGATGGCACATCTCGCTCAACGAGTATAAGACGTGCATAGTACATTCACCTGAGTATATAGGATATTAGGTAAGAGTCTCTATTCCAGATATCTGTCATAGAAGAAAGAGAGTGACTGTAGAGAGTATGCTAGTACTTTCTGAGTCAGTCTCACGAGTGATTGGTCAATAGAGGAGATTGAGAACTCTTATTTGTTCCAATCTCACTAGTGGTACATTTGGAGAGAGAGTTGTTGTGGAATATATGAGACAATTCATCTCCTTGTAGACATGCGCCAGTAGGCATGTCCTAATCAATAAGGGATCATACGAAGTTTACTTATATTCCTTATGAAGAGTATGCTCATCTATACGCATTCTAAGCTATTCGATGTCATCTTTCTCACATGAGATTCGCATTTAGAAGAATAACTTGCATGATTCTCACTAGTGTCACTCGTTCACTTTTATTCCTTTTCATTAGGTATTTTATGATACTGTGTGTATGTGAGGACACGACTGATGAGAGTGTGATGTGAGAGAGAGAGATCATCAACAGAGTGCGCTCACACCTCATTGAGAGACACAAGAAGCAAATGTAGGGAGAAAAAACATCGTCTCGCAATGGCGAGAGTGTTCAACACACCTCAATAGCTTACACATTTTCTGTCTTTAATTTCGACACAAGTGTTTTTTGCCAGATAAAAGACAGGAGTTTTTATATACTTGGTTTAAAAACATCTTGAGGTAATTTCAGTCTTGCTTGACGAATATCGCCGTGAACGTTAATAACAAAATACAATTTATGAAGAAATACATGGGTTTGGCGCTCTCGATTCACAGCAAGAACTGCATCTCAAGTGTGAGAGAGATAAAAGGACGAGTGCAGTATAGGATTAATGTCTTACACGCTAAAAGTATAAACGCTCTCTGGCATGAGAGTAGATTCTACTATAACTGGCACTTGTGTGATATCACGATGAGGGGTTATATAGGAATTGGCTCAAAACAAACACTTCACGCGCATTACAGATACCAAGACATAACTGCCACAATGAACAGACAGGCTACATGCTAGGGCAAGGAGTATTGTATTATATTGCACTTTTGTGTGTGAGCAACACTACATAATGAGTATATATGGCCTTATATCATCTCTCTAATCTTTGGATTCAAAGGAGCAATGAGTGTCAGCTCATTCTCGCACGCTATTATTGTCAAAGCAGTAGTAAATTGGGAATGCTGCAATGGAGACGCTAATTGTATAGAGCAAACTGAGATACAAGACAGAAGTAAGAGAAGAACACTAGAGAGGCCCTACTCTACCATCACTGAGAGAGGGTATCTATATCTGTGAGATGGACACTCTTGTTAGGGGAGGAGTTTTTACTCGACTGCTGTCACTTTGAAATGGTAATTGGCAAAAAGGGCATCAGGAATATGCCATTACTGAAGCAAGGGAATCAAAGAAAAAAGGGAATAAACCTCTGAATTGGTCCTGTACAGAAGTTAGCACCGGTATATGCCAGAAAGAGAGGTTTAGATTTATTAGGAGACGCATATAGGGACAGATTCTATACACGGACGTCTCGATACGCCGTTTGGGATAGCTCATACCTTTGGAAATATCTTCCAAAGAGAGGGGATACCTTAACTCAAAGGGAAAAATCTGGCACAGATTGAAAGTCTGATCAGGAAAGTACTCGAATCCTCAAGAGGACCAAAAGAAACCGCATAGTCCCATATACACAGGCACCAAAAGGGGATACCCTCAAGAATCCAAGAAACAATTCGGCAGACCGCCACACACCACCACCTCGGGTGGCCAAGAGAACAGCAGCCTTAGAAACACTCACACCGCGGAGACCCGTCATTAGCCCATCCACTACCCCACCACATGGGTAAAACAAGACCCAGCAACCACAAAATAAGGGAAAGGGGTACAATTTTTAAGGACAAGGAGCTAAAAGAAATATGAGAACATGGAAGGGGTAGCAACACAGGATGGGCAAAGTGTGGACCCCAGATGGACTGACAAATATTCACAAATAATAACCAGGGAAAGTGATGGAAGAATACAAACCAATTAACTCACTGGGCGAACACAAGGATATGATGCATTTCCTGACAATATTACATGGGGAATGGGAACATATGAATAGCCAGAATCCATCACAGGAGAAATGTCTAACCCTGCAAAAAGTCAACAAAAAGGGTAAATGCAAAAACCACTCTGGACGGAGAAATTAGTCCATGACAACGACCTTTCTGACAGTTCAGATTGATTTTAACTGAATTACCTCCAAGTCCGAAGGTATCAAAACCATTGGTCATGAGTTGAACCACCTAACCCACTGGCGTTGAAACACTCCCCATGAGAGGGTAACAGCCAAAACTGTGGACAAAAAGAGTTTCTGTGAAGAAATTATTCTGAAAATATGGGCTAGTAAATATTATTGATTGCAAGACTGTGGCCCCCAACTTTACATCCAGTATTCTGCAATAATCATAAGGGCCCTGGAATTAAATGGGAGTTCACACCTTGGCAACCCTCGAGTTCTGGGAGGGTCGAGAGGTGAATCAGAACATTAAACGAATCTCTTAAAAAAGTGGTCTTAGAAACCAATGGAATGAGTCAAATGTTTTGCACTACCCTATTACGAATGAAGAACAATGAACTCAGAAAACAGGATCTAGGGGTCTCTCTTTGAAATGTTGTTTGGCTGCTTTTTTGTTCTCTTTCTTGCTAACCCGTACAGTATTGGGGAAACATCTAGAGGGGGACATGCAATGCAAAAAAATATTAGAAAACAGTAAAAACAACAACAACCCTAGAAGAACTAAGAGAAAAAGGGCTACCTTCCCCAAACTTCCCAACAGTAACTGTAAAATCATGCGATGCATTAACCCAGGAGACGTTGGAATTGACTTAACATCATGGCAAAAGGCTCTCCAGCTAGACTGGCTCACTTTTGAATGGCCCCCTCCAGGTACCATGCTTACACAAACAACACAGTAAAGCAGTAAAGAACAAAGGAAGCTGGGGTGGACTCATGCCAAGTGAGTGAGGGTCCAGTACCACCCCCAGCTTGAGGCAAGCAAATGGACTCAGTATGCCAGCAAGAGAACAATAAAGACTTGAAAACTGGTTCCTGAGGAAAATCACAAAAGAACACCACGCTCCAAACATCAATCCACCACATGGGAAACATCTACATCGTTATCCCGTATATCCTTAAAGTTTTGTTAATTTGTGTATAGTTCACATTATAAGTCAAGTTCTGTTCAGCTAAAAATTGACAATCAATAATAACATCCTCAGTTTTCCGTACTGGTTCCATAGAGCACTCTCCTTGCAACCCTAATTGGGACCAAATGGAGGGAAGGCGAGTCAGTACGATGAGGGTCATGGCAGAATATCACCAGAAAGGAAAAACCAGAAGTGGGAGGCAAGACGGATCGGGAACTACCTCCGGAAATACTCTCTCGGCACTGAGAAAACCCTGTGGATCGAGAGGTGAAGAAGGCCAGCCCATACCAGACTCCCATTTGTAGCAATGCTACTACTCATCCACTTCCGAGGAAGTGGAGGAAACACTTGTGAGAATGTTACTGTCCCTTGTAATAGAGAGAGATACAGTAAGGTATTAATCAGAGTACACACAACATGAATCCCAAGTGTACAAGTCACTCCCAGTTAACAACCTGTAAAGAAGATAATAAAAATATATTGGCTGGCTAAAAGAATTGCAAACCCAAGCCAGAGGATGTCAGGAGAGTGCCTGTGAAAGAAGATGGGTAATGTTTTGAAACAAGACAGTGACACCAACCTAGAGACACATTCAAAGAGAAAAAGTGAAATGAAAACACAAAGGGATAGAGAGGCACAAATACACGGAAAGATCTTTTTATGATATGGTGGAAAAGATTACAAAAATTATAATTTGACTGATTGTTGGGTGGTGCAGGGAACACACTTAAGGGAAATTCGGCCATGGAAGTATCAGTTTAGATTGCCTAGACATTAAACTGGATTACATCAAGAAAAAGCATGTAGTACCCAGAAGAAGGGAAGGGACTGAGAGCTAAATCAGCTATAATAGGGAGATGTTTATCAAGAAAGGGAAATGTATACTATAGAAGTAGGGAGAAAAGCCATTAGAAAATATCTAGCAGCAAATGACACACATACCAGGTGGATCCCAGAAACCCCCATTCATATTGGTCAATAGAAAAAACGAAAGTAGATGTGTATACAGTGAAAAAGAAAAAAATGTTTGATGCTAGGAGATTATATTAACCATTCTGGGCAATAGAAACCCTATCCAAATATTGAAACATATAACAAGTTGAGATTCTAATTCTGGGAGGCACCTAAAAAATGTATTTTGGAACTGTGGTAACACGGCATATGTGAAGATTCCAGGAGGTGGACTGGGAGTTGCACAATTGGAGCAATGAAACCATCCTTTTTTCTTACTGCCTAAGGATGTGAAATCAAACTTGGGAGTCTCAGTATATGATATCTGGCCAGAAAGAAAAAGAATTTAATTGGGAAACCCAAAATTGGAACAATGAAATTTGGACCCACAAAAGATTATCGGTACTTATGGGCCAGCTACCTGGGCCAAGATGGATCCTGGGGGTACAGAACCCCAGTATCAATGCTCATCAAAATCATCCGTTTACAAGCAGTACTTGAAATAATGTCAAATCAAACAACTCTGACCATTGATTCTCTAAACCAGCAGCAACAACAAACACGATCAGTAATTTACCAAGATCCGATTGGCAGTGGACTACCTCCTTGCAGAGGAAAGGGGATCTGTGGGAAATTTAATACTGCAGAATGCTGCCTAGAGATCGATGACCACAATCATGTAATTAAAAACATTACTCAAAATATTAGAAAACTAACCTATGTTGGAGCACAAAAATGGACCCCATTGTTTGGAGACTGATTGGTGGGAACACTTGTTCACCTGGAATGGTAAATGGTAGAAGAAATTGGTCTTCTTTGTGGTGTGTGCACTAGCAAGTGTAATATTTCTACCATGTGCAATTCCATGTCTAGCTGGGATAGCAACCAGCCTTGTCCAAAGCAGCATCATGCTGCAAGGTAATGTAGATGGGGAAAATCGCAAAAAAGGAATGTTAATAAAAGAACTGAGGAATCAGAATGCCAGAGATATTCTTGAACAGTATGAGAAACCTAGAAAGGTAGAAGTTGAACTTTAAAAGGTTGATGTAGGCTGGAAGCCTGATCAAATAGTTAGAGGGGGAAATGGTCAAAAATAGGTCAGAAACTGTTGTAAAGTAGTTGATACTTGTTAAGTATGTACTATTAAAAACTTTGGTTCTTATATTGTAAAAGAGGTTAAAAGGGTAGTTATAAGAAATATGGTATTCAACATAAGTATTACACGTAAGTAAAGTGCACCCCCACCCCAAGCACAAGTGYGCCAGCCTGGACAGAACTGTAAGGGCCAATCAAGCGCCTTAACCTTCACGCAAATGAAGGATCCCAACACAAACCAATCCACAGAACAAAATACAGTATAAAAGGGGGGCATCTCAGTTCGTGAAACCTGGAACGGCAGGAACATCTCTGCTCAAGAAAGGAAGAAGATCCAGAGCCACCTCTGCAGCATCCTTATTCCTTGGGAACCCTCCTGCTCCACAAAAGGGCTCTCTAAGCTTTAGGCCTTATAATAAAAGCTGAAATCACATCAGTTCCAGGATTTTGTTCCCATTTATAACACTGACCAGCAATGTCAGCAAGCGAAAACTAAGGTTTTGCGGAACAATGGCTCTTTGATGAAGCAAAATATTTACAATCAGGGCAGTCCATTTGTACAGATGGAGGCACACTCTGGGGATACAGCTGCGGCCATGAGGTCACAGCAGGATCAGGGGTCACAGCAGGCTGAGGTCACAGCAGGCTCTGAGGTCACAGAGGTGCCAGAGCCGGTGGTTGCACAGCAGCACAAGGAGCCAGCAGTCAGTCCTTGAGCACAACTGTTGCGGCAGCAGCAGCGGTGGCAGCAGTGGTGCTGACATTGGCACAGCGGTGTCAGGACAGCGGTGGCAGCAAGAGCTGCGGACTGGCGAGGGCAAGGCACCATGGCCCTTGCTCTGCGCCTCTTCCTCCTGCT
Organism: Sporophila hypoxantha; assembly: GCA_002167245.1. Lineage (NCBI taxonomy): Eukaryota > Metazoa > Chordata > Aves > Passeriformes > Thraupidae > Sporophila > Sporophila hypoxantha. The sequence continues at coordinate 66,377 of NDFG01000855.1, read as the reverse complement.
CCTCCTGGCCGTGGCCCTGCCTGCCAGGGCTGCCCAGGCTGCTCCGCTGCCAGCGCGGGAGCAGGTGAGCCGGCAGCCTGGCTGCCCTTTCCCGGGACAGGCTCCCTGCTCCCGGGAAGCGCTGGGGATGGCTTTCCCAGGCCTTTAGGGAGGTTTCCTCTGGGGGAGGAGAGAGCCCCCTTGGGCCCTGGGCGCTCCTGTTTCCTCTCCAGGGATGTTCACAGGTGGCAAAGAGGGTGAGAGAGCCAGGAGCCACCCAGAGCTTCCAGGCTGCTGTCCATTCACACTGGCCCATGGCTTACCACCCCTGTAGTGCCCATTCCCTAGGGCAGAAGGAGATCCCAGCACACATGGAAATGGTTCTGATCTCTGCTTCCCTCAGACTGGGATCGTGACATCATTATTTGCAGGGCTGGTGAATGACTTAAAGATTGGAATTGGAGGAAGTTCTCATTCCTTTTAGAAATAATCGTTATGTGGCAAGAGCTCACCATGCCATTTCCCTTCTTAATCAGCGGTGAAGAATTCGGAAAACCTCTGGCCCTATTCTGAGCCCTGAATGATCCCACAGGATCGCTGTCAGTGGGAGGAAGGAGCATTTAGCTGCCATCTTCTCCCCATGTGCAATGCCACTGTGTCCTTCTTGTGCCTGTGCAGCCACAGAGAAAAGCAGAGAGGGAAGGGGCCGGGCCCAGGGCTGTGCCCCGGCTGAGCCTTCCTGCAGCCTGAGGATCTCCTCAGTGCCAGGAGCTGTTCTGCTCCTGTCTTTTTAGCTGAGCCTGTTTGAAGGTGATCTGGCTTCCCAAACCACATCCAGGATGAGCCTCTGGGAGATGGTGAGGGTAAGTCAAGGCCTTTCCCCTGGGAGAGCTGCCAGCTCAGAGCCCAAAGCTTCGGCCAGGGGCATCGTGCAGGTGCCAGGACAGAGCCATGCACGTGTGTGCCCTCGCCCTGCGCGATCCCCTCACCGCTCCTGCGGCTCAGGCCTGGTGGCTGTTTAGAAAAGGAGAGCCTTGGCCCTGCCCCAAAAGCCAAACATTTTCTGACCCTATCCCCATGTTTAAGCAAGCATGCACCTGAAGATGCCAGCACCCAAATAGGACATTCCATCTGATTCAGCTGTCCTTTTCTTTATCAAGGATGGACCAAATATCTCTACAGAAGGGGCACACCGAGGAAGCAGTGCCAATTGCAGCCCCCTGCAGGAAAGGAGAGATGCCATACACAGACACGGGCACGGCAACAGGAGGTAATTGCTGTGGCCAGCTCAGCCTTGGCAGGGCTGTGTGGCAGCAGCTCTTCCCCAGGGCCTGCCCTTGCACGGCCGGCAGCAGCCAAAGCTGGAGGCGCCTCTGGAGCTTGGAGGCCTCTGAGCTCTCACAGCCCGGGGAAAGGGACTTGTGCACCAACGTCCCTCCGCTGCAGCTGCTCCTGAGCTGGCCCTGAGTGCCCAGAGGCCCAAGGCACAGGAGCAGCCCCGAGCGGGAGCCCTGCCGGAGCCCAGGGCCAGAGCCAGCCTTGGCTCCCGACTGGGCAGGGGCTGCCCTGGGTCCTGACAGGGCCTGACCTGTGCCCTGGGGCTGGGGAGCTGTCACGGGCAGGGAGGGCCAGGCTGGCAGTGGCTGCTCAGGGATGGGTTTGGCCCGTGTCCCTCAAGCAGCGCTGCCCAAGCAGCTGCGCTGCCCCGGGCTCTCCTCCCGGCCTGCTGGGCTCTGTTGGTGGCACAGCCTGTGCCAAGGGGGCAAGGTGCCTGCAGGCCCCAGCTCTGGGGAAACGGAGAAGTCCTGCCCGCATCACCGTGTCTGCCAGCTCAGCAGTGCAGCACAGCACGGGCTCACGCTCCCCATTGCTCCCACAGGTGCAGCTGGAACCAACACATGTCCTGATTCCCAGAAGGCCCAGAAAGGTCTTCTGTAGGAAACAGCTCTGGATAAGGTTAATGCAGGCTATTTTTTGTGGAGCATCTTTTAGTTATGTGTTTCAATTTGGATTCTGGAAGAGAAAAGGGTGAGTGTTTGTTTCTTTCCCTTAAAAACTTCTTTTGAAAGTCTACTGCAGACAGGAAACATTCCCAGTGAGGCTGCAGTGGAGTTGTGGCCATCCGTGATTGTCAAAGAACTCTGCTGAGGGTTCTGCTGCTGCCCAGTGCTTTCATTGGCCTCAATTGCTGCCTTGTCCTGGGGGCCCGCTGGGGCTGCAGCCATGCTGGCTCCCACTGAGGCTGCCTGGCAAGAGCAGCCCCAGGGGCACAGGGCAGAGGCAAAGCAAGGTGGGGAGGAGAAAGAGCAGGGACCAGATTGCCCTTGAAAGGCAGAGGCGCTCTGGGGCCCGCTCCTGGCCAGGGAGCCTGCCCAGAGCCGTCCCCTGCTCGCCGGGGCCTTGAGGCAGCTGTGCAGCTGGGCCGAGCTGTGCCAGCAGCTGCAGCCGTGCTGGGGAGCCTTGCCAGCTCTGGGCCCTGCTGTGCAGGAGGGTCCCTGTGTGCCACTGGCAGCTGGGGCCTCAGCCACCTTCTCTCTTCACAGAGCTCCTCTGCAGCTTTACAAAGAGCCAAGAACTTCAGGTGGGAGAACTCACCTGTCATCTTGCATCTCCATGTGCCCATGTCCATTCTCCCTCCACAGGTGCATTACCAGTCTTAATTCTGGACAAATCACTGCAACACTACGCGAGAACACACCCTCTTGTCCCGATAGTGATGGCGTGTCTCCTGTCGAGGCAAGAGGTGCCAGCCTGCGCCAGGGAATGACTTTTGAAGAAAATGGTGCTTACTTCTAAAAATGAGCATGGTTTATTAAAAATTTTATTTACAAATTCCACAGAGACTGAATAGATATTACCGTGCAACCGGAAGTAGAGATATTGCCCACCATATGCTTCCATCACAGGAGGAGATTTCACTTTTTAACTCTTTTGCCCTCTTCTTAAAGGTTCTAGTCATCGACCTATTCATTTGCGTGTCCGTGGTTCAGTTAAATATCCTTAGTCTACAATTGGAGGTCAGTCTGCTGCTGTTCATACAAAGTGACGTACCTAACTCAGATCCTGAAACTCAGGTTCACCCATGTGATTACAATGCAAGGAGGGGCATAAAATTCAATAAACGTATAAGTCTTATAAAACTTCTCGTAACTAATATCAATTATATTTGTTATGTTAATTCGTGAGAGTCAACTGTCAATTACTCATCTATCACAGGCTTAGAGTCCAGCTGCCAGCTCAGGGTCTCTGCGCATACACCAGCACTGGCCAGAGCTGGCTTGTCTGGGGAACGCCAGGCTGGCCAGGCAGCAGCCAGGCATGGGTCTGTGAGACAAAACAGCACCCTCATGTTATCTTTGTTTGGATTTGAAACAGTTTTGATATGTTTCTCAATTATGTAGACATTTTAGAAAGTTTTATAGAACTACACGACCCCGAGAGTTTGTCCTAATTACTCCAAAAGTCTCATATTGGTCAAAAGTAAGTTAATACAGATTTACAGAAACATAGAATCTTTCTGACACTTTGGCAATAAACAAAAAAATTTGCTTTAAATTCTTTAATAGCTTTGACTCTTGCACATCCCGGACAAGACGGGCACCAGCCCAGAGAAATATAGTCCCGAAGCAGGAGTTCAGGGCACTCAAGGTACTTGAAGTGTCCTCTGGTAGGTCCCTCCCTGGACACACGTTCCCAAACCTTTGGGCAGCTCATGCACGCGGGTGCCCATGTGGTGGGGAAAGGCGAGGGGGAGAGCAAGGCTTCCAGCTTTGTGCGTCCTTTGCGATGAGGGCCGGCTCGTGTTGTTCCCTTGGGCCTTGGGGAGCCCGTCACGGCGGCAGATGACGGGCCAGTGTGGAAGTGGCTGCGCCAGTGCCATGTGCTAATGAATAGTGCGCCACTGTATAATCCGCGGTCTTGGCCTGGAAGGTCGTATTGAGAGCGTGCTTGCAGACTCTCAAGCCTCAGATCGTCCATGCTTCGCAGCCCACACGCAGTTGACGGCTCTGGCTCTCCCCCCTCGCGGGCTCTCCTCCTCTCAGGGAATCACTTCCGTCGTCTTGTTGCTCTGTGGGGGTGTTGCTACATGCACTTCCATATAAGTGGTCTGGCTGAGGGCTCTTTCTTCTATTCAGGCGGTTTCTCTAATTCCCTCCTTCCCTACTCGTGGCTGGGGCGGAAACGGAGAAACGTCCTGGCCGCAAGCACCGTGCTGTCACGGCTCTCACAATGGCGAGACTAGCATCTTTCGCTCCCCACGGATTTTTTCCAAAGGTGATAGAAGAGCGTGTGACTTCAAAAGAGAGAAGACAAGAGATACTCATTGAGGACAAATACCACCTCTTGATGAACCCTAGTGATTTTCCTCTTAGTTGCAGGACTGGCATTTTTACTGTATTCGTTTTTTCCATTCTTGTTCCATGCCTCTTTTCCACAGTTTCATATCTTTCCCCCTTCCTGATGTCTCCTGCCAAACATCCTATGGCGAGAACTGGATCTTTAAATTGCACATCTCCATGCCCATGCGCCGATTCCCTGTCCCCGTCCTGCATTACCAGCTTGCAAGATGTGCCACCGGCCCAAACAAGGCTCCTCTCCCCCTGAAGGCAACTGGCCCTGCCCTCTCTAGCCCCTACTGGAAGGTGGGCAGGGCTTTGGCCCAGCTCTTCGGTTGCAATAGATGAGAAGGTGCCGTCACCCCAGTGGCTGGGTTTTGTCAGCTCAGCAGCAAAGCCACTCTCTCGGCGAGCAGCATGTATAGGAAAACAATTAGGAGGCCAATAGCTCAGTTTGAACTTGAAATGCAACTTCTGTAAAGTATAATAAAAAATGTTTAAGTGTTTTACAATATATCAATGGAAAGACGATAGGGTTAAGAGTAACCTTTATTCTTTAGTTAGATATGTTAGAGGAACGTTGCATACGACAGATGAGCGGATTCTCTTCTTTAGCCCTCTAGTCCTTATAATGGAGACAACCTTGTGCCTCATGCACTACTACTGTCCTCCTGAGTTTGTAGATGTTCAAGAGCAAAACGGGCCCTCCTGTTATCCTAGAGCGGTAGTCAAAGAACTGCTGAGCCACTTTGGTATGCTCATAATCTACCTATAGCCATCGATCCACCCCAGAAGTGATGAGAACCTCGGCAGATGAAGCTTGCCAGAGTCGTCTCCATTATAACAGCAGCCTGGCTCAGTCTCGGTCCCAACACATGAAACTTAGCAAAGCTGGCCTCTCACCTCCTAATATTTCACCCATCCGTCATAAACAATGGGGGTTGGAAGAAGGCAATACACATTATGCGTTAAAAAAATCAGAGCCAGTTAGCCTTTCTTTACCTCTCCAAGTATGGATGAGTTATGGAATTAGTGTATATATTCCTACTAGAGATAAGTTCTCAAACAACACAAGAACTATTAGAGTTGCCACCTCTGGCGTGATAATCTAGTAGGCCTATCCACTAGCGTTTTCAAGACAATAGTGTTGTTCTGAATCTGATTCCAACCTGATTTTATCACCTCTGTTTATACCAGTTATTAACCAGGTGACCCAGAGCTGGTGGATGCCACGCAAAGGCTGTGGATTGTGCTAGGATTTGGACTCCAGCAAAGGCCTTTTTGCCACGTGTGAGGTCCCACAGCACACTCCCGGGAGGAAAAGCTGCTGCCCACGGTTAGACTTGTCGAAGCACTGGCTTTGCTGATTAGGAAACTCGTTATGGGCCCTGAGGACTTGGTTGCGTGAATGGTTGCTGCATCCAGCTGGAGTCTCAGCACAAGGTCACTCAGTGTTGTAACCCCATCAGTGGTTCTGTTGCTGGGCACACTGCTCCGCTGTGTTTTCAATATTTGTGTTGAGTTGTACTCACTAGGATGATGGGGACCTTTGTAGTCTTTTCATCGCTGGTAACCTCAAGGATAACACTGAGCTGGGAGCTAGAGGTGGTCACATATGTTTGTAGACCGGCTAGGATGGCGTCTATGTCGGAACCCATGTAATTGGGGAGGGTGATAATACGAAGGGGCAAGCGGGGCAATAAGTATGAAGTTTGTACAAAGTCAATTCACCAAGCGCTTACACTGTGTCCAGTTAGGCCACAATAACGCCTGGCGAGGCCGTTTTCGACGTTGGACTGTACTATTTAAGGAGATTTATGACTAATTGAGGCGCTTGTGCTGGACAGGGCCCAGGCAGAAAGGGACCGGGGTGCGTGTGTGTGTGTGATCGTTCGTGTGTCTATGTCTCTCTTCTAATCGTTTTTCTGACACGTTGAGCCAGCAGTTTGTGCCTCCGTGCTGTGGAGTAAGGGCCTAAAGGTCCATTACCTGGACTAGCTACCCATGTAAAGCTCATATAGTTTGCCCAGCAGTGGTGCGCAGATGGAGAGAAGTAAATTCTACTCTTCTCCCCTCTTTGATTTTGGACTTGGCCTCACCTCGGGAGATGCGTGTGTTCCAGGTCTGGTCCCTCAGTTTGGGCCATAGTGTTGATGGACGCTGAGTAGCTCCAGAGGAGCAACTGAGGTGGTGAGGTGCTGGTAAAAACATAACGCCTGTGAAGGAATGGCTGGGGCTGCTGGAGATATTTGGCCTGGAGAAAAGGAGACTCAGAGTGGTTGAGTCTCTCATGATCTAATAGCACTACTCCCTGAAAGATGGAAGCCCCCAGGACCACCCACTGTGAGTAGTCGAGAGTTGTGGTTTGGTCTCTTTCTCCAGGGCCAGCAAACTCTTGGCAGATATGAGACGGTACAGACCAGTCTCAGCCTATGCCAAGGGAATATAGGTTGAGTTATTAGGAAAAAGTTTTTCACGAAAAGGTGATAAGTTCCGGAGACGGGCCTGTCCAGGAGGTTGGTGGAGTTTCCAAGCTCCCCTGGATGTGTTTAAAAAAAAGACTGGAGTGTGGACCACTGGGTGCATGGTTTAGTTGAGTTTGCGACATGGGTTGGACCAATGATCTTCAAGGTCTATTCAAACTTGGTCATTCTGATGAATTCTGTGAATTCTGACATTCAGAGCATCCCTAGGTCTATGTCTTATCTCCAGTTAAGTTCATCAGGGCTAAACAAGGCTTTTACTGAGCGCGAGATGCCAGTTCCTACTGAAGGCAAGAGAGCATATCAGTTATATCAGGGGCTCCGAGGTCCATTTTGTCTTGGAGTCATCACCAGCCACGAAATGGGTGGCGAGAACACACTTCATGCAGGGTTATCCTGGTCATGCACAGCTGAATGCGCAATGTAGTTAAGATAGCCCTTGTTGGTACACTCTCAGCCAGCGGGCGAGCTCCAGACAAGGCGTCTCTAGTTCTGTGTGCGCTCTGTAGCCACGCCCCGTCACTACGACAAGCGTCTCTGGATATACGCCTAGCCGCTGTGTTTTTTTATGTTATCATGACCGTTGGTTTGTACAGTGCAGCATCAGACAGTTCAGCCTGTCGTTGAGCGCACAACTGTTTTGCAGCCAGGCACGTTCTTCACCTCAGCAGCGCGGTGCAGCCAGTGGTGCTGACATTGGCACAGCGTGTTCAGGACAGCCGTGGCGAGCAAGAGCTGCGGGACTGGCAGAGGGCAAGGCACCATGGCCCTTGCTCTGCGCTCTTCCTCCTGCTCCTCCTGGCCGTGGCCCTGCCTGCCGGGCTGCCCAGGCTGCTCCGCTGCCAGCGCGGGAGCAGGTGAACGGCAGCCTGGCTGCCTTTCCCGGGACAGCGCTCCCTGCCTCCCCGGGAAGCGCTGGGGATGGCTTTCCCAGGCCTTTAGGGAGGTTTCCTCTGGGGAGGGAGAGAGCTCCCTTGGGCCCTGGGGGCTGGCCCTGTTTCCTCTCCAGGATGTGTCCAGGGCCTGCAAAGAGGGTGGAGAGTGGCCCGGAGCCAGCCCAGAGCTCCCCAGGTCCCTGTGCAGTTTGGCCTTGTCCATTCACACCTGGCTCCCATAGCCTTACCCAACCCCCTTGCAGTGCCCATTTCCCAGAGGCAGAAGGGGGATCCCAGCACACCAAGGAAATGGTTCTGATCTCTGCTTCCCTCCAGACTGGGATCGCAGCTTGCATTATCTAGATGCCCTGTTGGATGAGAGCTTGAAAATGTTGGAGGATGCTGGAGGTAAGTTCTCTGTGCACCTTTCCTAAGAGAATAATCCTATGTGTCTGTGTGGCAAGAGCTCACACATCAGCCATTTCCCTTAACAGAATCGCACAGTTGAAGGAATCTGGAATACTTGACCTGCTCCTTCTGGCGCCCTGAGTGATCCCACAGGATCACTGTCAGTGGGAGGAAGGAGCATTTAGCTGTCCATTTCCCTCCCGTGTGCAATGGCACTGTGTCCCTCTGTGTGTTCTGTGCAGCCACAGAGAAGAGCAGAGAGGGAAGGGGCCGGGCCCAGCGCTGTGCCCTGGGGCTGAGCCTTGCCTGCAGCCTGAGGATCTCCTGCAGTGCCATGGGAGCTGTTCTGTCCTGCCTTTCTTTGCAGCTGAACCTGCTGATAAAGGGGATCCAGCTTCTAAACCCATGTCTGTGAATGAGAGATGTTGAGGGTAGGTCAAGGCCTTTCTCCCTGGAAGAGCTGCCAGCTCAGAGCCCAGAGCTTGGCCAAGGGGGCAGAGATGACAGAAGCTTCTGTGGCTGTTCAGTTTCAGGGGTGTCTGCAGGGAGGACTTTTCCAGCTCCTTTGCTGGTTCCTGCCCACAAGCCCAGCTCCCATCGCAGGGGTGAGTAGTGTGTCCCTGCTGACCCCACAGCCTGAGCCCTGCTTTGGTGGCATCCATTCCTGGGAAATGGAACCATGTTGCTCTTAGGTCCTCCAACGGGAAAGAACAAAGCTACAAGACACAAGAAACCCCATGAGCCATCAGAACACATGAGGCAAATGCTGAAGGAAATGCAGCAGGCAGGACAAGGTGGGTGCATTCCCTCAGCCTTGTCCTGGGGCTCAGCAGCCGGGGGCTTTGGCTGCACATCTGGACACGCCGTGCCCGGCACAGCAGGAAGGGATCCATGGCAGCCTGGCTGCCCCGCTGCTGCTTCCACGCCCTGCAGGGCTGTTTCCCAGCAGCCTGGCCTGGCTGCAGCTTCTTCTCGCACCGTCTGCAAGGAAGGATTTGGGCATCAAGCTGACAGCCCCGCCGAAACTGGAACATGGCCGCATGTGCACGCCTGATTCCTCTTTAATTTCCCCAGTTCTGAGCAGATCGAGGAGGGGCAGCTCTTTGGAGGAGGCAGGGTTTGTTAAGGGAGAGAGCCCCAAACCCCAGTGTGAAGTTTCCTGAAAGCCTAATAGATGAGTTTTGAGAAGCCTTGCCTGCTAAGATGCCACCCTCCACAACTGGGGAACCAGCCGCCCCACCTGAATCCAGCTGTAAACCTATCCGAATCTTCTTCCGGAAGCAGATGGAGAGGCTGTGCAAGAAGGAAGCGTTTCCAGAGGAAGCAGGGGCTCATTGGCAGCCTCTGCTGCAGGAAGAGGGAGGCAATGCCAGGACAGTCACAGGGAGGTAATTGGCTGTTGCCTCTGGGGCCGTGAGCCCCTGGCGTGAGGTTTGGAGCTGCCCTCTCTGCTATGCTTGGCACTGGACCTGGCTACACAAGCATTTACCTGACCCCCTTCCAGTGCTTGGCTTCCCTTTAGAAAGGGGGTCCCCAGCACAGCATGGAATGGTTCCTGCTGAGTGAAGAGATACAGCTGTGCTGCCTTTCTAGACTCGGGATCGGTGAGCTATGCATATTTGGGAAACACTGGTAAGCACGGCTTAAGGGATGTTGGAGCTTGGTGAATGGTGTGCTACCCGCAACCCTTTTCCTAACAAGTAATCATTGTCCCAAAGTGTTAATGATTTTTCCGGAGTAATATTTCCTATACTATTTTCGTTAAGATCCTGCTGAAAATTTGAGTGGATTCTGGAAATCCTGGCTTCCAACATTTCTACTCTTGTGACGAACAGTGATCCAAGGGATCGCTGACCAGTGGGAAGGAAAGGAGCTATTCAAGCTGGTCCATCTCCCTCCATGTGCAATGGCGGAGTATGTCCTTCCCTGGTGCTCTGGGCAGCCCGAGAAGAGCAGAGAGGGAAGGGGCGCGGGCCCAAGGGATGTGCCCCGGGGCTTGAGCCCTTTTCTCAGCTCCTTTGGCTGCCCAGGGCAGCCTATATGCTGCTCCCGCGCTGGCCACTGCCAAGGCCATGGCTCGCCCTGCCTGGGGTGGGTTTACGAGCTTTGCTTGGCAGCTCCAGGGAGTTCGCTCTCTGGCCCGACTGTCCTGCAAAGGGGCCTCCATTCGACATGCCCAGTTGGGAGGCCACTGAAGCAACGTCGTCCACCTGCCGCTGCTCTGAGTGGAAGGCAGAGCTTAGGAGTGCCTTGAGAGGGCACAATCACCCAGGTGACACTTCACCTAGCCACTGCGGCCTGAAGGAGATCCTTACAGCAGTGGCGCATTGGAGCTGTCTGTCCTGCCTTTCTTTGCGATGAAACCCTGCATATGAATGTCCTGTTGAAGCTCTGTTGATGAGATTCTGCATGCCAACCCATCCATCCGGATAGCCTCTGGGAGATGCGGAGGGTAGGTAAGCCTTTGCCCCTGGGAGAGCTGCCAGCTCAGAGCCCAAAGCTCGGCCAGGGGGGCATCGCTGCAGGTGCCAGGAAGGAGCCATGCAAACGTGTGTTGCCCTCGCCCTGCGCGAATCCCTCACCTCTGCGGCTCAGAATATACAGAGATGCCACGTGCAGTCTGAGAGACAGAGAACTATGGCAGAAGCTTCTGTGAGGCTGTTAGTTAACATAGGGTGTCTGCAGAGTGAGGACTTTCCAGCTCTTTTAGCTGGTTCTGCACATCAAGCCCAGCCTCCATCGCAGGGAGTGAGTAAGTGTGTCCCTGCTGAACCCACAGGCTGAGCCCTAGCTTTGTGGCTTCCATTCAGGGGAAAATGGACATGTTTCTCTGAAAGGATCCTCCAACTGGAGAAGACCAACTAAAGACACAGAGGAGACCATGAAGCTCTGGAGGATCCAAACTGACTGGCAAGATGCTTGAAGAGTGCTTCTGGAGGTACAGCCGTGGGTGGTGCTTCCCTCAGCCTTGATCCTGGGCTGCAGCCAGCGCGAGGGCATGTTGGCATGCGCTCATCTGGACACGCCTGATGCGCCGGCACACAGCAGGAAAGGGACGAATTGGCAGCCTGCTGCCCCGCTGGCTGACTTCCACGCCCTGCAGGGCTGTTTCCAGCGCTGGCCTGGCTGCAGCTTCTCTCCCCAGCCTCTGCAGGAAGGCATTGAGCAGCAGCTGACACGTCAGCCCAAACTGCACACAGGCCTGAAATCCCCGCAATTTCCTGGTCTCTGGTAGATTCCAGAGGCAAGCTGTTTGCAGGAGGGAGAGCCCTGGAGCAGCTCCAACTAACCCTGCATTTCTTGTCTCCTATTCCCTGTCTTGACAAGTATTGTCGGAGCAGAAGACCAACAATACAGAGAATATGGCCATGCAGGCTCAGGTGTTCGGTACTGACAGTCCTGTGCCAAGGGGCAGCAAGGTGGCCTGCATGACCCCCAGCTCAGGGCAAAACAGGGAGCGAGAATAGTCTGGCCGTATCCACCGTGCTGCAGCTCAGCATGAAATGCACAGCATGGGCTCAGCTCCCCAGTTGCTCCCCAGAGGCAGCCGGTCAACCCTCAACACGTGCCTGACAACATCGGAAAGAGCAGGAGACGAGTTTTCTGCTGGCGAACACCCTTGTTTGAATAAGATGGAGCCATTGTGCTGGGTGTGGCCCTTGGCCTTATAATTTGCTGTGGGCAGCAATTGGTATTGCTGGAAGAGAAAAGGGAGTGTTTTATGCGACTTGACCTCAAACAGCTTCCTTAAAGGTTCTGCTCACAGTCAGGGATACCTTCGCCAGAGAGGCTGTCAGCTGGCGTTGCGACCATCCATGATTGTCCCAAAGAACTCTGCTGAGGGCTCCTGCTGCTGCCAGTGGTCTTTCATTGGCCTCAATTTGCGTGGGCCTTTCCATGGGGACCCGCTGGGCTGCAGCCAGTGCTGGCTCACTGAGGCTGCTGGCAAAGCAGCCCCAGGCAACAGGGCAGAGCAAGCAAGGTGGTGGAGGAGAAAGAAGCAGTGGACGAGATTGCCCTGGAAAGGCAAGGGGCTCTGGGGCCCGCTCCTGGCCAGGGAGCCTTGCCCAGAGGCCGTCCCCTGCTCGCCGGGGCTTGAGGGGCGAGCTGCTGCAGCTGGGCCGCTACTGTGCCAGCAGCTGCGCCGTGCTGCGGGAGCCTTGCCAGCTCTGGGCCCTGCTGTGTGCAGGAGGGTCCCCTGTTGTGCCACTTGCAGCTGGGGCCTCAGCCCACCTCCTCTCTTCAGCAGGCGACCCACGTTTGAAGAAAGCTGAAACGCTGCTGGCTGCGCCCACGAGACTCCTCTCTGGAAGAGCAATAAGCAGCTCGGACGTCTGCACCTGTTTTTCATTTCACTCAATGCCTGGGGCGTCTTGACTGCCCCCTATCCTCCAGGCCTAAAGGTGAAAGCCCCAGGAAACGGATGTAGACGTGCTACTGAATTATTGATGAGAGCTCCAAATATCAGTTCTTTCTATTGCCAAAAGGAAAGGCTTTGCTGCTGCTACCCTCTGACCAGTGTCCGTAGTGGCAGCAGCAGTAAATGCCCACCGGAGCAGCACAGGCTGAGCTCCATGGCCAGGAGCAGCCGGGATGGCCACGGTGTGGGCAGGCCAGGAGCCAGGCAGGGGCACGCTGTGCCAGCAGCGGGGGCCTGAGGGCTGGGGAGCCCAGGGGGCAGCAGCAGCACTGGGGCTCCCTGCGAAACAAGCAAACCCCATTCTGTCTCGTTTTCATTTTAGAAATTAAAATTTTAGAAAATATTTCAAAATAGTTCTTCCGTAGATTGACATCCACAACTAGTTTCTTCCCATTACTATAGTAGTAAAGCTATTTTAAAGTATTTTAGAATCCCCAGAAAAAGTACCGCCATTTTGTGTTCACCTTTTCATTGTTAGACAATATTTAAGGAATAGTTTTTGTAAAGAGAAAAAATCCCGAGCTGTTTTCACCCTTTTACAAATATTCTGCATTTTTGGCAAGTAGTTGTAGCGTTCTGGAAATATTTTCCACTTATATAATAAAAAATAAAAATTG
>NDFG01000855.1:26209-53233 GCA_002167245.1 Sporophila hypoxantha | reverse complement strand
GCCTTGGGATGAACAGAGTTAGGGAAAAACTCCCAAAGCGAATTGCAAATGAGGACAAACATAGTTAGGAATGACTCCCAATGCAGTGGTCGGTTTGGGCATGAATAATGTGCGACCAATTCCAGATGGAAATGCTAAAATACTTAGTTTATCTAGCAAAATAATCTATGCGTAATTTGGGACAAATCTTACTACAACTACAAAAAGCTTAATGTACATCTCAACTTGCAGGTACTTGCAGAGGAGACGCGAGAAGATCCTGGTGAGCTCCTCTGCGATAACACCAAAGGGCCAAAGGACCCCTGTTGGAACAAGTGTAATCATGCACTATGCCGAGTATAGTGACATAGATTTCTTAAGATCAAAGAAAGAGACTAGGGAAAATATTGATACATATGTTTAGCTACAGTATATCAATTTGTGTTGGATCCTTCTGCCTTTTCTGACGGAGGCAGTGGAAGCCCTCCCGTACCGATCGTGATTGGTTTTGCTTGATGTTATCTGCAACCGCAATCTGCGAAATTTCTTTTGTATCTGCTGATTATATTTTAATTGTATTATTTCATATAGAATGCTTTTGCGTCAATTTAATTTTGGTTATTGAATTAGACATGTAGACTCATATGAGCACCTCATGAGGCAACAAAGAGTATGATTGGTTTCTACTGTAGCTTGCCAGGATCCCGCCATGAGGTGTGCGCGGGGTTTTCCAGTCTTCTCAGCGCAGAAGGCCACTCTTGGTCGACGCTTGTGCAAAGTCAGCAGGAGCTCCGCAAAGGCTTCGGGTCTGCCTGCAGGCCCGGCGGGCAGGCGGTAGCCCTATCTTGGGGCTGTGCGGCGAGCCTTGGTTGCTGCAGCCCAATGGCATTTACAGCACGGCCATGCCTCTGGGGCACAGGAGGCACTTGATGTCTACGGGGCGAAGAAGCACCGGTGAGAGACAGAAACGGCGATGAGATGCCGTGAAAGGCAGAGGCGCTTTGGGCCGCTCGCTGGCCAGGGACTGCCCAGAGCGTTCCCCTGCTCGCCGGGCCTTGAGGGGCAGCTTGCAGCTGGGCCAGCTGGTGCCACAGCGCGCCGTGCGGTAGCCCTTGCCAGCTCTGGCCTCGTTGCATGTGGGAGAGGTCCCGTGCGCCACTGGCAGCTGGGGTTCATCACGCCACCCTCTTCTCAAGGAGGCTCTTGCTGCTGTCACAAGACTCGGCCAAAATCTTCGGTGTGAAGACACTGTACGCTGTCTTCAGCATCCCTATGCCAGTGCCCACAATCCCTGCCACGCGCTGCATTAATCTAGCTTGTTGCCTGTGGACGTTGTTCAGCTCACCACCTAGAGCGAGGAGCCTCTGCCGCCTAAATTTCAGCCCTGGTGTCCGGGCCAGGCCAAGTGGCTCCTCCCTGCCAGGGAAGGGCTTGAGCGACACCTCTCTGGCTTCATGCTCTGGTCTCTGGGTGGTAGCACCAGCACTGGCTTCGATCTGAGGTTGGGCACAGCCGAGCTGGGCACGGCCAGCCGGCCCATGGAGCTCCTGAGGCACCACGTTTTGGCTTGGTTTATAATTTTAAGAAATGCAGAAATTTTTTAAAATATATAGAAATTTTTGTTTTTGTTTTTTTTAGAAAGAGACCCCTAAAATTTCTTCCCTTTTTCCATAGTAGTTTAGGATTTTCCAAGTAATTTTTGAATGGTCAGTCTCAGAAAACTTCATGAACATTTTACACTTTCTAGATTAAAAAAAACACATCCTTAGAACCAAATGATGACTGGAACTGAGCTCATACAGGAATGGTTGAGAAGTTCTCAGCCTGTCTGCTGGGGCTCAGCAGCCGGGGCTTTGGTGCATCTGGACAGCGCCGTGCCGCACGAAGGGATAGGATCCTGGCAGCCTTGTTGCCTTGCTGCTGTCTCCCGCCTGCAGGGCTGTTTTCCCATGCCTGGCTGCTGCAGTTTCCCAGCCTCTGCGGGAAGGCATGGGCATCAGCTGACAGTGCAGCCCAATCTGACCTATGGGGCATGAGAATGCCCTGCATTCCATCTGCAGGCAGATCTGAAGGGGCAGGTGTTGGAGAACCAGAGGGCGCCTGGCCAACTAAATTTTCATTAGGGATTGCCTGATCTCGTAACCGACGTCTGTGAACAAGCATTGGTTCCTGAGATCCCGTCCCAAGGGTAAACGCCAGCCGGATCCGGACTGTACTTATGCTCTTTCACAGTAGCTAGATGGAGACGATGGCTACGAGAGGAGCAGATCCCAGAAAGACAGTGGCTCATTGCGCACGCTGCTGCTGCAGGACAGGGAAGGCGATGCCCAGGCCCAGTCACAGGAGGTAATGCTGGCCTCTGGGCCTGAGCCCTGCGTGAGGCTTGAGCTGCCTCTCTGCTTGCTTAGCACTGCTAGCGGGCACACAGCCCGGACACGACGACGGCACAGCCCAGAGGAGATTTCCTGAGCAGTATGACTCAAAGGCACCGGGTACATTGTAGCTGTCTCGCTGCGGATCTGCTCCGGTGAGACGATGTTCCCGAAACCTGGGATCGCGGTCTGCACGGGGTGCCCATGGCTGGCGGAAAGGGACAGAGGGGGAGAGCAAGGCTCTGGTGTGTCCTTGGGAGGGCTTGGCTATGTGCCCTTGGATGGGAAAATCTGTCCAAGGGAAAGGAGGGATGAGAGAGATAGAAAGATAGGGTAGGAAGGGAGGGAGAATGGGCAGGAGGGACAGAGGGTCAGGGGATAGCTGTTCGCTTGCCTGCGTGCAGTTTTCCCCAGCGCTATAGGCAAGTTGGAGCGTCGTGCGTGAGAGCCCCCACCCGGCCGCTTCCAGCTGCCGCCACCAGGGATTGTTGCACAGCGGCATGGAAAAGAAGTGGAGCGTGACCAGGAGCTGCCGCCAGAGCTCCCCAGGCCCTTGCGTTTGGCTAATGGTCCGCATTCACACTGGCTCCCACTGGCCGCTTAGTGGCGACGCCCTTGGCAGTGCTCATTCTCCGAGAGGCAGGAGGCGATCCCAGCACACCCTGACAAATATGTTCTCATGCTTGGCTGTCCATTCTAGATGAGGTCTGCTGAAAGGCTTTCCAATAGATCTGGTTGAATAAAGCTTTTGACTAGCCTTTGGAGCCTCCTGCAGGTATGGTCTCTCGATGATCCCACGTGGGACATAAAATTGTTGAAATTCGGCCAAGTGGCAGGAACGCTGAACCTAAGACGCTTCTGTGGCTGTGGTTTCAGGATGTGTCTGCAGGGAGGATCTTCCTGCCCTTTGCTGATTCCTACACAGAAGCCTGGTCCCCATCGCAGGAGTGAGTAGTGTGTCCCTGCTGACCCACAGGCTGAGCCCTGCTTTTGTGGCATCCATTACCTATAGAAATGGAACTACTTTCTCTTGTTAAGGTCTCTGACAAGGGAATAACAAAGCCCCAGGACACAAGAAATCCCATGCGCCAAACAACATGCCTGAACCAAATGATGATTGGAACTGCTCAAAGGCGGAATGGAGAAGCTATTCCTCAGCCTTGTCCTGGGGCTCAGCAGCCGGGGCTTTGGCTGCACATCTGGACACGCCGTGCCTGCAGAGCGGGAAGAGGATCCATGGCAGCCTCGCGGCCCCGCTGCTGCGTTCCACGCTCTGCGGGCTGTTTCCCCAGCCTGGCCTGCTGCAGCTTCTCCCCAGCCTCGCAGGAAGGCATTGGGCATCAGCTGACAGCAGCCAAACTGCACATAGGGTTATTGCACACCTTGATCCCTGCCGAGATCCTGGTCTCCCAGGCGCAGATCTGAAGGGCAGCTGTTTTGAGAGCGGTGAAGAGAGCCTGACCTACCCATAATTTTATCCTGATCTGATCCATATCAATAGCTGATTCATAGCATCCTTGCCCCTGAAGATGCCCCCTCTCAACTGTGTCATACCATTCCTGAGATGACAGTGAACCAATTTTCCTTCTCCAGAGGAGGACAAAGGTGTACGAGAGGACAGCATTTCTGAGGAAGCGGTGGCTCATTGCAGCCTGCTGCTGCAGGAAGGGGAGGCAATGCCCAGGCCAGTCACAGAGGTAATTGCTGTAGCTCTGGCCTGCAGCCCACTGGTGAGGCTTTGGAGCTGCCCTCTCTGCTGCTTGGCACTGGACTGGCAACAGCGATTCCCGACACGGCCAGCCAGGACTTCTTCCGGTAGAAAGGGCTCAGGGCTACTCGGGCTACTGAGTGGCCTATGACGTGGGTCCTCCGTGAGGGAGACACCATTCCGAAAGCCCTGGGAGCGTGCTGCAAGCATGGTGCCAAGATGGTGGGAACGGGCAGAAGGGGGAGCGCAAAAAAGGCTCTTCGTGGGTCCTGCGACGGCGCGTTGGCCATTGTGTCCATACAGAGGTTAGAACAGCAGAAGGAGGAAAGGGAAGTAGAGATGATAGAGAAGTTCGAGGCAAGGGTCCCACAGAGGGAGGGAAGATGAGGACGGGCAGGAGGATAGTTACGGCAATAGCTTATGGCCTAACGGCACTACATGCTGCAGTTTTCCCCAAGGCTTTAGGGAAGTTTCCCTCTGTGGCAGGGAGAAAGTCCCAGGGCCACTGGGCTACTCCAGCTGCCCCTCCAGAGATGTTGCACAGGGCCTGCAAAGATTGTGCAGCATGACCAGGAGCCAGCCCAGAGCTCCCCAGGCCCTTGTGCAGCTTTGGCCATCTCCATTGACATCTGGCTCCCACGGCCTTACCCGAACCCCTTGCAGTACTCCGGTACCAAACTGAAAAGGAGATCCCAGCACAGTTCTGTACAGTTCTGTATTCTGCTCCTTTCTAGACTGGGACTGTGACATGGATTCCCTGCTTCATCTGCATGACAGTTTGAAGAGCTAGGCACATTCTGGAGCCAAGTTCTAAACGTCCCATTTTAATTAGAGGATGATCAGTGTCAGTGAGGCAAAAGCTCATGCATGTCCCATTTTCATTAAGAGTAGAAAGGTTGTTGAATTCTAGAAGCCTTGCCCTGCTCCCTTCTGGAGCCCTGAGGGATCCCACAGGATTGCTGTCAGTGGCAGGAAGGAGCATTCAGCTGTCCATCTCCCTCCCATCTGCAATGGCAGTGTGTCCTTCCSTGTGCTCTGTGCAGCCACAGAGAAGAGCAGAGAGGGAAGGGGCCGGGCCCAGGGCTGTGCCCCGGGGCTGAGCCTTTCTCAGCTCCTTTGCTGACCCCAGGGAGCCTGAGCTGCTCCCGCTGCCACTGCCAAGGCCTGGCCCTGCCTGGGGCTGGGTTTAGAGCTGCTGGCAGCTCCAGGGAGTCCTTTCTGCCCCAACTATCCTGCAAGGGGCTCCTTCCATCCCAGTGTGGGGCCACTGCAGGCACGTGGTCCCCCTGCCCCTGCTCTTGAGTGGAAGGCAGAGCTGAGGGAGTGCCTTGGAGGGCACCAATCACCCAGGTGCACTCACTGCCACTGAGGCCTGAAGGAGAATCTTCAGCAGTGCCATTGGAGCTGTTCTGTCCTGCCTTTCTTTGCAGATGAACCTGATGATGAAGATGATCCTGTTGATGAAGATGCTCCTGTTGATGAAGATTATCTGGATTCCCAACCCATACCCATCACTGAGCCTCTGGGAGATGGTGAGTGTAGGTCAAGGCCTTTGCCCTGGGAGAGCTGCCAGCTCAGAGCCCAAAGCTCGGCCAGGGGGGCATCGCTGCAGGTGCCAGGACAGAGCCATGCACGTGTGTGCCCTCGCCCTGCGCGATCCCCTCACCGCTCCTGCGGCTCAGTGGTGCCCGTGCAGCTGAGCAGAGATGGCAGAAGCTTCTGTGGCTGTTGAGTTACAAGGGTGTCTGCAAGGAGGACTTCTCCAGCTTCCTTGCTGGTTCCTGCACACAAGCCCAGCTCCCATCGCAGGGGTGAGTAGTGTGTCCCTGCTGACCCCACAGGCTGAGCCCTGCTTTGGTGGCATCCATTCACGGGAAATGGAAATTTTTCTCTTAAGGTCTCCTGAGAATGAACAACAAACCTAGAGGAGACAGTAAGTCTCTGGAGGCATCCAAACACATGGACAAGATGCTGAGTGACCTGGAGTGACGCCGTGGTGGGTGCATTCCCTCAGCCTTGTCCTGGGGCTCAGCAGCCGGGGGCTTTGGCTGCTCATCTGGACACGCTGTGCCCGGTACAGCAGGAAGGGATCCATGGCAGCCTGGCTGCCCTGCTGCTGCTTCCACGCCCTGCAGGGCTGTTTCCTAGCCTGGCCTGGCTGCAGCTTCTCCCCAGCCTCTGCAGGAAGGCATTGGGCAGCAGCTGACACGCAGCCCAAACTGCACCACAGGCCTGAAATCCCCTGCAATTTCCTGGTCTCTGGGTAGATTCAGAGGCAGCTGTTTGCAGGAGGGAGAGCCCTGGAGCAGCTCCAAAACCCTGGGCATTTTCCTTGTCCTATTCCCTGTCTTTGACAAGTATTGTCTGGAGCAGAAGACCACAATACAGAGAATTATGGCATGCAGGCTCAGGTGTTCGGGTACTGAGCAGTCCTGTGCCAAGGGGCAGCAAGGTGCCTGCAGACCCCAGCTCAGGGCAAAACAGGGAGCGAGAATGTCCTGGCCGTATCCACCGTGCTGCCAGCTCAGCAGTGATGCACAGCATGGGCTCATGCTCCCCATTGCTCCCACAGATGCAGCCGGCACCTCAACACGTGCTGACAACATCTGGAAAAGCAGGAGAAGAGTTTTCTGCTGGGGAACACCTTGTTTGAATAAGATGATGGGCCATTGTTGCGGGTTGGCAGCACTTTTCCTGTTGATTTGCTGTGCAGCAATCTGGTATTGCTGGAAGAGAAAATGGTGAGTGTTTTGTGATTCTCTACTTCAAACAGCTTCCTTTAAAGGCTGCTCATAGCAGGGACATTCCCAGTGAGGCTGCAGTGGAGTTGTGGCCAGTCCTGGTTGTCCAAAGAACTCTGCTGAGGTTCTGCTGCTGCCCAGTGCTTTCATTGGCCTCTAATTGCTGGGCCTTGTCCTGGGGGCGCCGCTGGGGCTGCAGCCAGTGCTGGCTCCCACTGAGGCTGCCTGGGCAAGAGCAGCCCCAGGGGCACAGGGCAGAGGCAAGCAAGGTGGGGAGGAGAAAGAGCAGGGACGAGATTGCCCTGGAAAGGCAGAGGCGCTCTGGGGCCCGCTCCTGGCCAGGGAGCCTGCCCAGAGCCGTCCCCTGCTCGCCGGGGCCTTGAGGGGCAGCTGTGCAGCTGGGCCGAGCTTGTTTGCCAGCAGCTGCAGCCGTGCTGGGGAGCCTTGCCAGCTCTGGGCCCTGCTGTGCAGGAGGGTCCCTGTGTGCCACTGGCAGCTGGGGCCTCAGCCACCTCCTCTCTTCACAGGCACCACCTTGAAGAAAAGCTGAAAGCTGCTGGCTGGCCCCGAGACCTCCTCTTCTGGAAGAGCAATAGCAGCAGCTCGGAGTCTGACCTGTTTTCATTTTCATCTCAATGCTCTGTGGGGCTTTGACGCCCCCTACCTCCAGGGCCAAAGGTGAAAGCCCCAGGAAAGGATGTAGAAGTGCTCAACTGAATATTGAGTGAGAGCTTCCAAATTCAGTTCTTCTATTGCAATAAAGAAGGCTTTGCTGCTGCTACCACCAGTGTCCGAGTGGCAGCAGCATCAAAGCCCACCCGGCAGCAGCACAGGCTGAGCTCCATGGCCAGGAGCAGCCGTGGATGGCCACGGTGTGGGCAGGCAGGAGCCAGGCAGGGGCAGCTGTGACCAGCAGCGGGGTCCTGAGGGCTGGGGGAGCCCAGGGGGCAGGCAGCAGCATGGGGCTCCTGAGAAAAAGCAACCCCATTCTGTCTTCGTTTTTCATTTTTAGAAATTAGAAATTTTTAGAAATATTTCAAAATAGTTCTTCCGTAGAGTGACATCCACAACTATTTCTTCCCAATTACTATAGTAGTTAAGTATTTTTTAAAGTAGTTTTAGAATCCAGAAAAAGTGACCCCATTTTGTGTTCACTTTTCATTGTTAGAAATATTTAGGAATAGTTTTTGTAAAGAGAAATCCCGAGATGTTTCCACCCTTTTTACACAATATGTCTGAATTTTTGGAAGTAGTTGTACCTTCTGGAAATATTTTCCACTTATATAATAAAAAATAAAATTGCATTTCAGTGGTAATCTTTACTCTAGGAAGAACTAAGACACTCTGTCTCAGTTTGGAAAGACAGGAGTCTACTAAGGAAGGCAGGAGCCTCCCCTGAAATGGAGAATGTAAACTGTCCCCACCCCTCTGAATTGTTATGAATTCTAAATTAAGGGGCTCTCAGGCAAAAGTATGGGAGCAGGAAATAACAGTTCTTTAATAGGGAAGAAAAGAAAAGAAACACTAGAAACACATTGACAGAGTCAGAACTCAAACCTGACACCCTCTTGGTCCGGGTGTTGGTAGCAGTCCAATTGGAAATTTGGCTGCAGTCCTCCTGGAGTGTCAGGTATGGTTCTGCTGGAGCAGGGATCCTATAGAAAAGGGTGTAGTCTTTCCTCTGAAGATCCAGTGGAAGAAAAGGCAGCTGCTGTTCCTCTGGGAAATCCAGCGAGAAACCCATGCAGCTATTCCAGGAGCTCCAGATTATATCTGGCGTAGCAAGGCTTTGGCTCCTCCCTCTGGGCAGAGCATCTCACACTGGGATGTTATAGTTCTTTATCAGTCACACAGTGACATTCAATAGTCTGTTATCAGCATGATGTCTCCTTCCCGAGGAGGTGTGATTGTTATCACTTGTAGAGAAAAAGATAAGGCAAACTGCCCACTTGACAAAAGACAGCTGCTATACGGATGGTAATAGAATACATCTTGGCTTCCAGTCTGGAACACACCTCAGACAGACAGCCTGCTGTGGAGGCTCCCCTCCCACGGAAGCTTTGTACCTAGTCACCAACCAACATACGTAAAACCTTTTCCCAGATATTTCCCGGGATTTTGGACAAGCTCAACTCTTAGTTTTCCAGAGAAACTTGAACACAGTGGGAATCTCTTCAAGTTTACCGTCTTTGTTTGCTTCTGGTGGAACTCCCTCAGTTCTAGAGCAGGGGCTTCTCTCAGCTTCCTGCTGCCCCCGGCTCTCTCCTCCCGGCCTGCTGGGCTCTGTTGGGTGGCACAGCCTGTGCCAAGGGGCGGCAAGGTGGCCTTGCAGGCCCCAGCTCTGGGGAGAACAGAGAACGTCCTGTGCCGCATGCACCGATGCTGCCAGCTCCAGCAGTGCAGCACAGCACGGGGCTCACGCTCACCCATTTGCTCCCACAGGTGCAGCTGCGACCCACCACATGTGTTCCTGATTCCCAGAAGGGAATTGGTTTCTGTAAGGGAACACGCTGCTGGCTAGAGTAATGGCAAGCCTGGCTGGCTTTTCATATGCATGCAGGTGATGGGGGGACCCCTGTAAGGCTGCAGATGACCGGGTCCATCATGAGGCACACGAGCTGGAGCGGGGACCTTGGTGCGTGTTGGGTTTTTGCAGTAAGGCGTGTGGGGCTTTGGGTCCTTTAGGATAGTGGTGCGTTGGCTGGGCGTTCCTGATGAGGTTCTATGGGGATTTGGGATCTTTTCTATTGGTGTACAGGTGACTGAGGACCTTCTGTTGTAAGGGTGGCAGGAGGCTCTTACTTCCTCGTGGATTTTACCGTGGCGGTTTAGTGCTTGCTGTCAAGGCCTGGAGAAGAGCTGAGTCCTTGCTAAGGTGGGCAGGAGGCTGGGTTCTTTTGTGAGGCACACAAGACTGTCTTGGGGTCTCTGCATTGGTGTGCACGGATTCCTCGTGAGGCACACAGGGATATTTTCGGGTCCCTGCTGAAGGGTACAGGAATCTCTCATGTTATAAATGGATATGATTCATGCTAACAATTGCAAGTATATTGATATTTTAGAAAACATTTGTTACAAAGTAATAGAGGAAAAGGAGATGTAATTAGTGTCATGGAACAGATGTTCTCAGGTGTTCATAAGAGAATAGGATACAGGATGGAGTACTGAGATAAGCAATATCCTAAAATAGAATTGGCCTTGGGATGAACCAAGTTAGGAAAACTCCCAAAGCAGAATTGGCATGAGGACAAACAAAGTTAGGATGACTCCCAAGGCAGGGTCGGTCTTGGGATGAATAAAGTGGCGACAATTCCAGATAGGAAATCTAAAATAATAGTCTTATCTACAAAATAATATGGCGTATTTGGAACATAATGCTTACTTACATAACACAAAGCTTAATGTACATGCTCAACTTGCCAGGTTATTCAGAGGAAGACAGCGAGGAAGATGGTGAGCCTTCCTCTGATAAGACCACCAAAGGGCCAAAAGACCCCTTTGGAACAAGTGAATCATGCACTATGCAGTATAGTGACATAGATTTCAAGAATCAAAAGAAAGAGACTTATGGGAAAATATTGATGAATATGTATTAGCATACAGTATATCAATTGTGTTTGGATCCTTCTGCCTTTTGTAYGTGAGGCAGGGTGGGAAGCCCTCCCCGTACCCCGATCGATTGGTTTTGCTTATGCTTTATCTGAACCGCTGCGAAATTTCTTTTTGTATCTGCTTGATTATATTTAATTGTATTATTTTATATAGAATTGCTGCTCAATTTTAATTTTGTGGTTTATTGAATTAGACATGTAGGACCTCATTCATGGCACTCATGAGGCACAAAGGAGTAATGATGGTCTCTACTGAGGCTTGCAGGAGTCCCCCATGAGGTGTGCAGCGGGGTTTTCCAGTCTTCTCAGCGCAGCAAAGGGCCACTCTYGGTCGACGCTGTGCAAAGTCAGCAGGAAGCTTCCTGCAAAGGCTCGGGTCTGGCCTGCAGGCCCGGCGGGCAGGCGGAGCCCATCCTTGGGGGCTGGGCGAGGCCTCTGGTGCTGCAGCCCAAGGCATTTACAGCCACGGCCATGCCCTGGGGCACAGGAGGCACCTGAGTCTACGGGGCAGAGGAAAAGCACGGTGGGGAAGAGAAAGAGCAGGGATGAGATTGCCCTTGAAAGGCAGAGGCGCTCTGGGGCCCGCTCCTGGCCAGGGAGCCTGCCCAGAGCCGTCCCCTGCTCGCCGGGGCCTTGAGGGGCAGCTGTGCAGCTGGGCCSAGCTGTGCCAGCAGCTGCAGCCGTGCTGGGGAGCCTTGCCAGCTCTGGGCCCTGCTGTGCAGGAGGGTCCCTGTGTGCCACTGGCAGCTGGGGTCTCAGCCACCTCCTCTCTTCACAGGAGCGCCTCTGCTGCTTCACAAGACTGGCCAAAATCTTCGGTTGGAGACACCTGTACCTGTCTTCAGCCATCCCCAAGCCAGTGCCCAACATCCCTGCCACGGCTGCATTATCAGCTTGTTGCCGTGGACGTTCAGCCACCACCTAGAGCAGGAGCCTCTGTCCCCTAAATTTCTAGCCCTGGTGTCCGGCCAGGACCAAAGGTGGGCTCCTCCTGCCAGGGAAGGGCTTGAGCAACACCTCTGGGCTTCAGCTCTGGTCTCTGGSTGGTAGCACCAGCACTGGCTGATCTGAGGGTCTGGGCACAGCCAGAGCTGGGCAGGCAGCAGCCGGCCATGGGGCTCCTGAGGCACCACGTTTTGGCTTTGTTTATAATTTTAAGAAATCAGAAATTTTTTAAAATATTTAGAATTTTTTTTGTTGTTTTTTTAGAAAGAACCCCAAAAATTTCTTCCCTTTTTCCATAGTAGTTTAGGATTTTTCAAAGTAATTTTAGAATTCAGGAAAACTTAGAACATTTTTACACTTCTAGAATTAAATACAAACAACATCCTGAACCAAATGATGATGGAACTGCTCAAAGGGAATGGTGAGAGCATTTCCTCAGCCTTGTCCTGGGGCTCAGCAGCCGGGGGCTTTGGCTGCACATCTGGACACGCCGTGCCCGGCACAGAGGGAAGGAATCCATGGCAGCCTTGTTGCCCTGCTGCTGCTTCCACGCCCTGCAGGGCTGTTTCCCAGCCTGGCCTGGCTGCAGCTTCTCCCCAGCCTCTGCAGGAAGGCATTGGGCATCAGCTGACAGGCAGCCCAAACTGCACAAGGGGCTATGCACACCCTGTGATCCCCTGCGAGATCCTGGTCTCCAGGCAGATCTGAAGGGGCAGCTGTTTGAAGACGGGAGAGCCCTGACCTACCCAAAAATTTTATATGATTTCCTGATCCATATCAATGTGATTCATAAGCATTGCCCCCTGAAGATGCCCCCTCCAATCTGTGTCATCATTCCTGAAGATGCAGTGTACAATTTTCCTTCTCCAGGGAGAGACCAAAAAGGTGTACAGAAGGAAGCATTTCCTGAGGAAGCGGTGGCTCATTGGCAGCCTCTGCTGCAGGAAGGGAGGCAATGCCCAGCCCAGTCACAGGAGGTAATTGCTGTGCCTCTGGGCCTGAGCCCTGCTGAGGCTTGAGCTGCCCTCTCTGCTGCTTGGCACTGCGGGCACAGCCCGGAACAAGACGGGCACAGCCAGAGGAATTATCCCAGCAGGCTCAGGCACTCGGTACTGAGCTGACCTGCTGGGGGTCCCTCCGTGGGAGGGGACACGTCCCGAAACCTGGGAGCGGCTGCACGGTGCCATGGTGGGGAAAGGGCAGAGGGGGAGAGCAAGGCTCTCATGGGTCCTGAGAGGGCTTGGCCATGTGTCCTGGGTATGCAGGCGCCCAAAGAGGGAGGAGAGAGAGGAGGCAGGGAGGGTGAAGAGAGTAGAGGATAGTTCGTGGCACTGCTGCTGCAGTTTTCCCAAGGCTTTAGAAGTTTCGCTCTGTGCTAGGGTGAGAAGAGCCCAGGGCCAACTGGCTCTCCAGCTGCCCTCCAGGGATGTTGCACAGGCCGCAAAGAGTGAAGATGACCAGGAGCCAGCCCAGAGCTCCCCAGGCCCTGTGCAGCTTTGGCCATGTCCATTGACATCTGGCTCCCACTGGCCTCCTTACCCGACCCCTTGCAGCGCTACTCCGTTCCAAACTAGAGCAGAAGGGGATTCCCAGCACAATCTGTTACAAATGTTCTGTCATTCGTGCTCCTTCTAAGACTGGACTGTCATGTTGAATTCTCCTTAGCTTTATGTTGCATACAGTTTGAAGAGCTGGCACTCTGGGACAGAGTTCTAAACGGTCCCATTAATTGAAGTATATGTGACAGTACGGCAAACGTCAATCGAAAGCTCCTGCGTTGTTCATAAGATGTGCTGAGGAAAGGCTTTTTCCTAGTTCCTTTGCTGCTCTTCTGGAGCCCTGGGTATCCCACACTTTTAGGATTCGCTGTCAGTCCGGCAGGAAGGAGCATTCGAGACTGTCCATCTCCACTCGCCCATCTGCAATGGCAGTGTGTTGTCCTTCCCTGTGCTCTGTGCAAGCCACAGAGTAAGAGCAGAGAGGGAAGGGCCAGGCCCAGGGCTATTGCCCCGGGGCTGACCTTTCTCAGCTTCCTTTGCTGACCCCAGGGAGGCCTGAGCTGCTCCCGCTTGCCACTGTCCAAGCCTGGGCCCTGCCTGGGCTGGGTTTATAGCTGCTTGGCAGCTCCAGGGAGTCCTTTCTGCCCCGACTGCCCTGAAGGGGCTCCTTCCATCCAGTGTGGGCCACTGCAGGCACGTTTTGGTTCCCCCGTGGCCTGCTTCCTGAGTGGAAAGGTCAGAGCTGAGAGAGTTGCCTTGGAGGGCACCAATTCACCCCAGGTGCACTCACTGCCACTGCGGCCTGAAGAGATAGAATTCTTCAGCAGTTGCCATTGGAGCTGCTCTGTCCTGCCCTTTCTTTGCAGATGAACCTGTTGCTTCAGGCTGATCTGGCTCCCAACCCATGTCCAAAGGATGAGCCTCGGGAGTGGTGGAGGGTAGGTCAAGGCCTTTGCCTGGAGAGACTTGCCAGCTCAGAGCCCAAAGCTCGGCCAGGGGGGCATCGCTGCAGGTGCCAGGACAGAGCCATGCACGTGTGTGCCCTCGCCCTGTGCGATCCCCTCACTGCTCCTGCGGCTCAGTGGTGCCCATGCAGCTGAGCAGAGATTGCAGAAGCTTCTGTGGCTGTTCAGTTACAGGGGTGTCTGCAGGGAGGACTTTTCAAGCTCCTTTGCTGGTTCCTGCACACAAGCCCAGCTCCCATCGCAGGGGTGAGTAGTGTGTCCCTGCTGACCCCACAGGCTGAGCCCTGCTTTTGTGGCTTCCATTCCTGGGAAATGGAACCATGTTGCTCTTAGGTCCTCCAACTGGAAAGAACAAAGCTACAAGACACAAGAAACCCCATGAGCCATCAGAACACATGAGGCAAATGCTGAAGGAAGTGCTTCTGGCAGTACAAGGTGGGTGCGTTTTCCTCAGCCTTGTCCTGTGGCTCAGCAGCCGGGGGCTTTGGCTGCACATCTGGACACGCCGTGCCCGGCACAGCAGGAAGGGACCCATGGCAGCCTTGCTGCCCCGCTGCTGCTTCTCCGCCCTGCAGGGCTGTTTCCCAGCCTGGCCTGGCTGCAGCTTCTCCCCAGCCTCTGCAGGAAGGCATTGGGCATCAGTTCACAGGCAGCGCACACTGCAACAAGGGCCTGAGATCCCCTGTGATTTTCCTGGTCTTGAGGAGTATCAGGAGGGATGGTGGTTTGGACAAGAGAGAACCCTGTCACAACCCCAGTAGCCCAGGCCTTATCCTGATCGTTATCCATGTCGTGGACAAGTATTGCCTCCTGAAGAGGCCACCTCCTGGATGTGCAATGATTCCATCTGATCCAGCTCTGCCTCTTCCTTTCTCAAGGGATGGACAGAGGGGCTCTCTGGAAGGCTGCATTTCCTGAAGGAAGGGAGGCAATCCCAGGCATGGGCTCAGCCACAGGAGGTAATTGCTGTGCTGGGCTCAACACTCAGTGAGGCTATGTGGCAGAAGCTCTTCCCCCAGGGCCTGACCTGTGTGAGAGGTTCTGACTTTTCCTTGACCTGTCTGAGCTGCCCCAGAAGAAAGAGGCAAGAAGGGATAGTTGTGGCACTGCCTGCTGCAGATTACCCCAGGGATTTAGGGAGGGTTTCCTCTGTGGGAGTGAGAGAATAACCATGGGCCCCAGGCAGGTCCAGCCACCYCTCCAGGGATGTGTCACAGGGCCTGCGGAGAGGGTGGAGAGTGGCCAGGAGCCAGCCCAGAGCTCCCCAGGCCCCTGTGCAGCTTTGGCCTTCTCCATTTACATTTGGCCCTCACGGCTTTACCCGAGCCCCTTGCAGAGCCCATTTCCCTAAGGCAGAGGGAGAACCCAGCAGGCCAAGGAAATGGTTCTGATCTCTGCTTTCCTCTAGACTGGGACCGTGACATGGTTTATCTGGGAGCCCTGGCACATGACAGTTTGAAGACATTGGGAAATGCTGGAGGCAARTTCTCAATGTACCTTTCCTGACAGAACTTGCAGAGACCAGGTGGCAAGAGCTCATACATGTGCCCTTTCCCTTAAGACCATCTCAAGGTTGATGGATTCAGGGAAATTTGCCCTGTTCCCTTCTGGAGCCCTGAGTGATCCCACAAGATCGCTGTCAGTGGGAGGAAGGAGCATTTAGCTGTCCATTTTCCTCCCATGTGCAATGCCACTGTGTCTTTCCGTGTGCTCTGTGCAGCCACAGAGAAGAGCAGAGAGGGAAGGGGCCAGGCCCAGGGCTGTGCCCCGGGGCTGAGCCTTGCCTGCAGCCTGAGGATCTCCTGCAGTGCCATGGGACCTCTTCTGTCCTTCCTTTCTTTGCAGCTGAGCCTGTTGCTGAAGGTGATCTGGCTTCCCAAACCACATCCAGGACTGAGCCTCTGGGAGATGGTGAGGGTAAGTCAGAGCCTTTGCCCTGGGAGAGCTGCCAGCTCAGAGCCCAAAGCTCGGCCAGGGGGGCATCGCTGCAGGTGCCAGGACAGAGCCATGCACGTGTGTGCCCTCGCCCTGCGCGATCCCTTGCGACTTCTGCTCAGCACTGGCAGCTGTTTGGAGAGGGTTTGTGTGCGGGTGCGCGCAGTGCGGGTTCGGTTTGATTCGTTCAAGTTGTATGTATTATTCAAGTTTAGTTTTATATACTTTTTGAAGTTGTAAATTTTGCTGAAGTCAATGTCTCCTCCCCCATCCCTCAGATTGCCCTGTCGTGTCATTGTGTTGGTCATAGTTACTCCCGCTTTTGTAATGTTCAGTTAAGTTAACCCTCCTTGTTTGTCTTCATTATCTGGGAGTTTCCCTCCCCTGTCTCCCTGGCAACCCTCTGCCCGTCACCCTCTGCCCACTCCCCATCTTCTGGAAGTTTCTCCTCTGGGCAGGGGATGATTGGTGCAGAGAGGTGGCTCTCCCCTTATGAATTTTATTGGTTTGTAGTCTCATGTTCTGTCTTAGTTTTTGTTACACTTATTGGTCTGTGACTGCATGTCCCTCCCTCAGGAGAGCTTATCTGCTCACTCTTGGGGCGGGCAGTTGGCAGTCTGTCGCAGACCCCGTCCTGCTACCTTCTCCTGTACCCTTCCCGTTCTCTCAATAAACCCTTTCCTGCTGCGATAGGCTGCTGCTTCCCGCGCATCATTCCGACAGCCTTTAGCGTACAGCCCTGCTGCGATAGCCCTCAACCCTGAGAGGGAGAAGCCTGCCGCCTGAGACGCCCGCAGGTCTCCCACCCAAACCCAGGTTGCGGCACGCGTTCTGTGGGACGTGCCGGGCTTTTCGTGCCACGCGCGGCCGCAGCTGCTGGCGCCCAACGTGGGGCCATCGTTGGAGCCGGACCCACGGACCGAGGACTTTAGTCTTCATTGGACGCGGCAGAAGCCTCCGTCGAGCAGACCCCAGGGCGCTTGGGGTGGCGCTCCGGAGGATTTCCCGGGATCGGTGACACCTCAGCACCCGGAGGCGATCCCGCTGTCGGAAGCCCAGTGACCAGACCCTTCCCGTCTTCGTCTGGGTGGGTAAGTATATACCCCCTCCTGCCTTTTATCCCTTTGCCGTGCCGGGTTCGGTTGCGGTGGCGGGAGGCCAGGCGGGGAACTCCCTTATTTCGTTTTCGCCGCCCTCGAGTTTTCGTTCTTGCGATATTTCGCCCGTCCCGTTTTTGTTCTCTGTTGGCCACTGGTGTGCACGCACCGATTCTAACATCGTAGAGCCATGGGTGCACGGCTCTCTTCGGTGCAGCGGGAAGCTGTTTATGTTTGTTCRGGRGTTTTAGTTGGGGGGGACCTCCCATTTAARGAGAGGGAGGTCCGGAGTTTAATACGGTGGGTCTCCTCGCAGTTCCGAGACTTCGTCCCCGACCAGTGTAGAGACCTCCGATTTTGGGAGGAGGTTTCCCGCAAATTATCTAATTCGGCCAGGTCGGAGGACATTACGATCGCAAAAAGAATAAAATTGGCTAGACACCTTCATTGGGTGGCGCAGTTAATAACTGCGTTGAAGAGTAAAAGAGCAAGGGAACTGCAAGGACGCCCATCTGTGGTTCAAACCAGCGTTGAGCACCGGAATGCAGTTGTTCAGGCCGACGCTGGGAGCCGGTCTTCAGTTAGTTTACAAGTTGACCCCAGTTTGTTCCCTCCTCGTGTCCCTACCTCTCAACCATCACCCGCACCTACCCCAAGACCTGGGATCCTGAGGCGGGCATCCCCCGACCACAGCGGGCAGGAGCCACGAGATCGCCCTGGCCCGTCTCAGGATTGCCAATCCCCCCGCGGGGAGCGACACCGGGCCCAGTCACCCCCCGATTCTCCCTTGCCCCCTCGTTCCCCTCCCTTTGCTTTCCGTGTTCTGAAATCCCCCAAGTTAAAAGCTAAAGTGCGCTTCATGGTCCCCGCACAAGATGGCCCCCATGGGGCCCAAGATGGCGGGGACCATGAGGCCGCGTGGCAGGAACCCCTTTCTTGTTCCCAAAACCCTCCACCTGTCCCTACCCCCAACCCTTTCCTGCCACCGCCCAACCCCTTCCTCCCAGACTGTGCTCCTCCCATTGCTCCACCTTCGGCTCCTCCCAGCGTTCCTCCTCCTCCTCCGCCYCCTCCTTTCCTCGAGTTCCCGCCTCCGCCGTTAGACCTCGCCCCGTGGGCGGAGAGCCCCAAGGCATCGGGCCCCGCCCCCGTTTCCCATGATTCCCCTCGCCCCTCCCTCCATTGTTCCGGTTCCCACGCCTGCCCTTCCGGTTCCCACGGTCCGCCATCTTGTTGGTCGGAGCCGGGGCCGGGGGGGGTGGGGTGGGGCCTACCCGGAACCGGGGCCGTCAAGCAACATCATGGCGGCCCCCGCCACTTACCATCGGGGGAGGGGGGGTCGGTGGGAAGTCCGCTGGGCCCCCGTGTCTCGATCCGTCATTAAAGAATTATGCAAGGCCCAGCGGGAATTTGGGACAAACAGTGAATACTTTAAGGGTCTCCTCGACGCAACCATTCTGGAGAACGCCCTCGTCCCATCGGACTTGAAACAAATATTCAAGTGTCTGATGAACGAGGCGCAATTCTCCAGGTGGTTGGGCGCTTGGAGGGAGGCAGTTGAGGAACTGCTCGAGGAGCTCCATCGGGACCCCAATTTGGGGAAGGATACTAACGGACAGGATTTAACCGTTGAACACTTGTGTGGGATCGGGGAGTGGGAGAGGGGGCAGAAGGCCGCTGAGGCCATTCCGGAGGAGGCCCTTGACCGGAACGCTCAGGTTGCCGCGCGGGAGTTCATAACCATCGTTGCAGGGGTGCCGCCGGTCCCGCTTCATGCCATCCAGCAGGGACCGGACGAATCATTTGATGACTTCGTTGTTCGGCTCAAGGCGGCAGCGAAACACGAAGATTGTGACAAGAAGACGAAGGCTCAGATGGTGAAGTCCATTGCGGCCTCCAATGCCAATGCGGCCTGCAAGGCTGCCATTCTGAGCCTTCCGCTGCGTCCCCGACCAACGCTCGAAGATTATCTGGAAGTCTGCGCCCGCAAAGTGTCCATCTTGCAGAAGGCGAGCGACCCGAAGTCCACAACATCGCGTAGGGTCGCCATTGCAGACTTCCAGGGGGACGCAGATCTCGTCGCTGCCGCCTCGCACCCCGCACCTGGGACTCCCGGACAGCGGCGACCATGTCACCTGTGTGATCAGGAGGGCCACTGGCTGCCGGACTGCCCCCTCAAAAAGGAATTTAGGGAGTACAAGAGGGCCAAGCAGTCTGGTAATGTGGGGGGAGGGGGGGCCCT
The DNA here is from genome assembly GCA_002167245.1 of Sporophila hypoxantha. Taxonomy (NCBI): domain Eukaryota; kingdom Metazoa; phylum Chordata; class Aves; order Passeriformes; family Thraupidae; genus Sporophila; species Sporophila hypoxantha. The sequence goes on along the minus strand of NDFG01000855.1, from coordinate 34,139 downwards.
TCAAAAAAACTAGGGCCCGAGCGCAGCCGCCCCCTGCGCGATGATAAAAATGCAAGCGGGCAGTTAACACCGCGCAGCAGGGGGAGGGAGAGAAGGGAGAGCCCGCCGTCMGTCCTACCCATACCATCAGGGTGGGACGAGTTGCCTTTTGCCACCGGACATGACATTTCACCTGACGTGACTTTGGGGGAWGCGGGCTGCCTTTCCTGCGCAGCCCCGGGTCCCTCACCAACACCGGTTTTAACCACCCTCTGTTTGGACTCCCCTTTTAGGTTAGTCCTGACAGAGCCGCTCACACTTCGAGATACCAACTACCATTCGTTGTCGACGTGCCCAGACGCCCCAGGTAACTGGAGTCGTTTTGACCATCGGTACGTCGTCGTGGGGGACACCGAAGCCACGCCCCAAGACCTGCAAGTATACCCCGCTTTGGTGTCCTCTGACCAGCACGCTTTTCGGCTCACTGTATCGTGTCTGCGTCCTCCCATGTTCCTCCCTAAAGGGGCCATTGTTGCCCAGGCCATCCCCGTGCTGGAAGTCGATATGATGGCAGTCGGGGATTGGCATCCCGACTGTCCCGGGCAACGGGCCTCCCTTCCGGAATACCGGCTAGACCGGGAGAGAGGGTTGAGTGGGATCCCAAATGTGGCCTGGGCGCAAAGGCTGGGAGTTGCTAAGCCCCGCCTAGATTGCCAACTGTCCCGGGGGAGGGACACCATTACCATCAGGGGGATGCTTGACACAGGTGCAGATGTGACGATCATTCCCTCTCGGGAATGGCCGTCCTGCTGGGAGCTGCAAAACGTTGGCGGCTGCATACAAGGTGTAGGAGGGACCCAATTGGCGAAACAATCACGGAGCATCGTGCAAATTAAGGGGCCAGACGGGCAATTGGCTCATGTGCGCCCGTTTGTCATGGATTACACCGAGCCTCTCTGGGGGAGAGACACCCTTGCCCAGTGGGGAGCCAAAATTGACCTHCCGGCTCCCCTACAGGTTTTTCGGGCAGCGGCCATTGAGGAGCGCCCCACCTGGAAACTTAATTGGAAATCAGATAAACCAGTCCAGGTGAAGCAATGGCCGCTCAATAAACAGAAATTGAGAGCGCTCACCGAACTCGTGGAGGAGCAAGTCAGAAAGGGCAATCTGGTGGAGACCATGTCTGAATGGAACTCCCCAGTGTTTGTCATCCGAAAGTCATCCGGAAAATGGTGGCTCCTTCACGACCTTCGGAAGATAAATGAAATTATACAAGATATGGGTGTCCTCCAGCCAGGGATGCCTTCCCCGTCGATGCTCCCCCAAAATTGGAATTTGGCCATTATTGATTTAAAGGATTGCTTTTTTCAAATTCCTCTACACCCTGATGACGCCCCACGTTTTGCTTTCACGGTGCCCACCTTGAACCGTGAAGCTCCCGGTAAACGCTACCACTGGCGCGTTCTCCCGCAAGGGATGAAATGCAGTCCCATCATTTGCCAGTGGTACGTTGCTGCCCTTCTCGCGCCCATCCGCGAGAGATACAGTGAAGTCATCATCCACCACTATATGGATGACGTGCTGGTCTGTGCCCGTGGCGACGACCTGTTGGTCCACGTTCTTACCTGTGTAACAGATTGTTTAATCGCTGTAGGGTTCGAGCTCCAGAGTGAGAAGATTCAGCGGATGCCACCCTGGAAGTACCTGGGCCTGGAGATCACAAAGCGGACCATTGTGCCGCAGAAATTGGACATCCACCCGAAGGTGGACACCTTGGCGGACGCCCACCAGCTGTGTGGGGCGTTGAATTGGGTGAGACCCTGGCTAGGCATTACCACCGAGGACCTAGCCCCCCTTTTCGATTTGTTGAAAGGGGGAGAGGCGCTGTGTTCGCCGAGGAGTCTCACCCCAGAGGCCAAGGCCGCCCTGGAGAAGATCCAAGGACTACTTGAGGCAAGGCAGGCCCACCGGTATAATCCGGACCTGTCCTTCAAATTCATCATATTAGGCCGATTGCCACACCTCCATGGTCTCATTTTCCAATGGGACCGCACCCTCAAACCATCAGGGAAAGGGAAGGACCGAGGCTTGAGCGACCCCCTCTTGATTATAGAGTGGGTGTTCCTCAGCCACCACCGGTCCAAAAGGATCACAAGGCCACACGAGCTGGTGGCGGAACTGATCCGCAAGGCCCGCTTGCGGATCAGGGAGCTGGCAGGCGTGGATTTCGCATGTATACATATTCCAATTGAGTTGAAATCTGGAAAATTTAAGCAAAAAATGTTAGATGAACTTCTTGCAGAAAGCGAGGTTCTGCAATTCGCCTTGGCTAATTACACCGGGCAGGTCGATGTTGGGCGCCCTGCCCATGCTTTGTTTAGCGACGACCTGCACTTTAAATTTGCAGCCAAAAAGGTTTTAAGCCGTGTTCCTTTGGATGCCCTGACTGTTTTTACAGACGCATCCGGGGGGTCTCACAAGTCAGTGATGACTTGGAAGGACCCCCAGAGCCAGCGTTGGGAGATGGACGTTTGCGTCGTTGAGGGTTCCCCTCAAGTCGCGGAGCTGGATGCAGTCGTCAGGGCTTTTGAAAAATTCCAGGACCGGCCTTTCAATTTGGTAACTGATTCGGCATATGTAGCCGGTGTAGTGGCCAGGGCAGAAAATGCTGTTCTGCAAGAAGTCCCCAATTTGGCCTTGTACAATCTGCTCTCGAAACTTATTGAGCTCATCTCCCGAAGAGAGCAGATGTACTATGTTATGCATACGAGATCTCACACTGACCTGCCCGGGTTCATCGCGGAGGGCAACCGCCGAGCTGATGCTCTGGCGGCCCCTACCGAGATTGAGCCCGAGTGGGCCCTGGCTGCTGCCGTTAAATGGGCCCCGCTCCCAGACGTGTTCCAGCAAGCTAAGATCAGCCACCAGCTCTTCCACCAGAATGCGCCTGGCCTGGTTCGGCAATTCCATCTGACGCGCGAACAGGCCAAGGCCATTGTGGCCACATGCCCCCAGTGCCAGCGGGATCAGCTGCCCTCTTTACCCGCTGGCGCGAATCCCCGAGGGTTGATCAGCTGCGAGGTGTGGCAGACAGATGTCACCAAGATTCCAGAATTCGGCCGCCTCAAGTATGTCCATGTATCAGTTGATACCTTTTCCAGTGCAGTCTTCGCCTCTGCCCACACAGGAGAGAGAGCTTTGGATGTTCAAAAACATCTCATCCAGGCTTTCTCTGTGTTGGGCATCCCTAAGGTGGTCAAAACAGACAACGGGCCCGCGTACGTGTCCAGGGAACTCCGGAGCTTCCTGCAGCGATGGGGAATAGAGCACAAAACAGGCATCCCCTATTCCCCCACAGGACAGGCCGTGATCGAGAGGACCCATCAGAGCCTCAAGCGTGTCATCAGCCATCAAACACCGGCGATGAAGATGGAGTCCCCTCAGACCCAGTTATCTCGAGCCCTTTATACCATCAATTTCCTGAATTGTTCTTACGACAATTTAAATACACCGATCGTAAGACATTTCAGTGGGCACGGCGACCTGAAATTGAAAGAGCGGCCACCGGTCTTGGTGAAGGACCCAGAGACCTGGCGGCAAGAGGGACTCTTCGAGCTTGTGACCTGGGGGCGGGGATACGCCTGCGTGTCCACCCCCTCGGGCCCCAAGTGGGTTCCTTCCCGCTGGGTGAGGCCCTTTGTGCCTCGCGCGGGGAAGTCCACCCCGCAGCCCCCACAGGTGACCGTGGCCAGTTGGCGAAGGCGGCGGAGGGCAGAATCTCCCCCGGGCTCGTCACATCAGCCCGATCCTTTTGATCTCCCTTCCTTCTGGCTTGAACCCGAAACCTTTGCTGTGTCCTCATGTATCTCTCTTTCTTTTATATAGATACCGCACGACGCACGCGCCCGCGACCATGGCCCGCACCCTGATCCAGTGGGGAGCACTGGTCCTCGGAGTCCTTACCATCTCGACGACTCCGTGGCCGATTTCCCAGCCTGACCATAATATATGGAAGATGCTCGCGCGTTCCCTCGGCCGAGAGGATATATGTTTGGACACCGGCGGAGCAGACAGCCCTTTGGGAACCTGTCTGGTGGGGATCCCTCTGCCCGTTGACAAATTTCCCCCTCCCGCCAATTCGGTTTTTTGGGAATGGGCTGTGCAAAGGGTCATCCTCCCCCAGAGATCCGTCTGGGGAAAAGGAATTGGTCCCATGCCCATTCCCCCAAACAAGAAGGCGCCTCTCGAATTCGACTTGCTCGGGTCCTCCAAAGCCCAAGTGTGTTTTCAGTTTACCCCTCCCTATAAGTATGACCCTACCCCAGAACTTATTGTTTTGCGTCAGACCAAAAAGAAATTCCAGGCAGCTGCGTGGTGCGAAAACACAGTCACCATCGCCGCCGCAACAACAGCCAACAATTACCCACGTATGCTGCCCAAAGGGATTTTCTTTATTTGCGGGGACCGAGCATGGGCGGGCATCCCCTCTCGGCTTATAGGAGGGCCGTGCACTTTCGGACAGCTGACCTTGTTCACCCCCAACACGGCCCAAATTAACAATTGGCAAGCTGCAAATACCACAGATCTGGCCAGGTCCAAGAGGAGCGCTGCGCCCTTGGACGAGCGTTGCGATCACGAAATTGTTCATTGGCCGAAGTCCAAAAGGATCGCAATGTCGATCTTACTGCCCTGGGTTGCTGCCGGGAAGGCACTGGGCGAATTAGGCCACTTAGAGTGTTGGGTGGTGCAGCAAGCAAATTTAACATCAGCTGCTCTCAGCGACCTCTTAGAAGAAGAGAGAATCACCAGGCAGGCTACCCTCCAAAATAGGGCGGCCCTCGACTACCTGCTTCTACTTCACCACCATAGTTGCAGGGAGTTCGAGGGCCTCTGCTGCTTTGATTTAAAGAGTAAAGCCGAGGACGCGCGGGCGAAGATCGACAAACTCGAACAACAAGTTAAGAAAATCCAAGAAGAATCTTCCGACTGGCTGGGAAATCTGCTCCCCGGATCGGGCTTGCCCAACTGGGCCACCTCCCTCATTCGGGACATTCTTTATGTTTCCCTTGCATTAGTTGGAGTCGTTTTTAGTTCATGTTTGGTGTACAAATGTGCTTCCCGTTTGGTTCGTAGTTTAGTCTCCCTCCCCACTGTCAACCATGTCCTCGCCGGACCCCAACTGACCCCCCCCCGTCTCACAAAGCCCTTCCCCTATTGAAATGGCCCGATTGACCCCCCCTCCTATGTACCGCTCCCAAGAGATTGATTTACCTGATCCAGATGTTCTTCCCTCCGGCGAGGACGAGATTTAAGTTGACTTTCATGTCCCGAATTTCTCCCCCTTTTGTTTCGTTTTTTGTCGTGTAAAAAAGAGGGAGGTGTTGCGGTGCGCGCGTGCGGTTTCGGTTTGATTCAAGTTCAAGTTTAATGTATTTAAATTCAAGTTACGTTTTATATATTTTGAATGTAAATTTTTGCTGAGTCATTGTCTCCTCCCCGATCCCCTCCAGATTGGCCCTGTTCGTCATTGTGTTGTCATCAGTTCCTACGCCTTTGTATGTCACCGTTAAGTTAACCCCTCCTTGTTTTTCTCATTATCTTGGTTTCCCCTCCCCTGTTACCTTGGCAACCCTCTGCCGTCAACCTCTGCCCACTCCCACACTCGGAAAAGTCTTCCTCTGGGCAGGGGATGATTTGGTGCAGGAGAGTGGCCCTCCCATCCGTTCTATATGGATTTTCTGGTTGTGTGCCTCTGTCTGCTTGTAGATATTTGTAATTTGTCTGTGGACTGCATGTCCCCCCAGGGGAGCTTATCGCTCAGTCCTGGGGCGGGCAGTTGGGCAGACTGTCGAGTCCCCGTCCTGCTACTTCACCTGTACCATCCCTCGTTCTCTCAATAAATCCTCTGCCTGCTGGATACTGCTGCTTCCGCGCTTCAATTCCGACAGCCTTTTTTAGCATAGAGCCCTGGTGCGATAGCCTCAACCCTGAGAGGGAGAAGCTGCCGCCTGAGACGCCTAGCAGGTCTCACCACCTAAACCCAGGTTGCGGCACGGTTCTAGTGGGCGTGCCGGGCTTTTTCGTGCCAACGCGCGTCTCAGCCCTGGGACCCTGGCCCAGCTTGAAAGCCCAGATTTTTTCCTGACCATTATCCATAACACTTTGAAAAGCACTGCCACCTTTAGATGCCACGTCCATGAATAGTGATGGTTCATCTCATTCAGTTGTGCCTCTTCTTTCTCCCAGTGATGGACCAACAGTTGCGGCAGGAGGAGGCCCACCCCGAAGGGAGAGCAGAGGCCATTTGCCAGTCCCTGCTGCAGCAAAGGAGGAGATGCCATCCTGGCACAGGCACAAGAAGGTTAATTGTGTGCGCAGTTCTCAGAGGGCTCACCCTCGGCGGGGCTGTGTGGCAAGCAGCTCTCTCCCCCAGGGCCTGCCCTTGCCGGCCCGGCCGCAGCCAAAGCTGGAGGCGCCTCTGGAGGCTTGGAGCGCTCTGGAGCTGTTCCAGCCCCGGGAAAGGGGACTGGTGCACGCAACGTCCTCCGTGCAGGCTGCTCCTCAGCTGGCCCTGAGTGCCCGAGGCCCAAGGCAAGGAGCAGCCCGACGCAGGAAGCCCTGCGTGAGCCAGCCCAGAGGCCAGGCCTTGGCTCCCGACTGGAGGGGCTGCACTGGGTCCTGACAGGGCTGACTCTGGTGCCTGGGCTGGGGGAGCTGTCAGCGGGGCAGGGAGGGCAGGCTGGCAAGTGGCTGCTCAGGGATGGGTTTTTGGCCTGTGTCCTGCAGCAGGCGACTGCCCAACGGCAGCTGCGCTGGCCCCGGGCTTCTCTCCCGGCCTGCTGGGCTTTGTTGGGTGGCACAGCCTGTGCCAAGGGGCGGCAAGGTGCCTGCAGGCCCCAGCTCTGGGGGAAACGGAGAATGTCTTGCCTGCATCCACCGTGCTGCCAGCTCAGCAGCGCAGCACAGCACGGGCTGACGCTCCCCATTGCTCCCACAGGTGCAGCCGGCCCCACCATGCTGAGGTTTGCTGAAAATCCCAGCTAGGTAGGCAGCACAGACCCTGCAGTCCTTAGGGGCTATGGCTTTCTTGGGATGAACAGCAGCTCCATCAAGGAGATCAGGTTCCCCAAAGCCACAGCCTAAAGGGTGGCCTCTCACTGCAGGAGGTGAGAGGCTCCACACCTTTGTTACTCAGGAGAGGGAAAATCCAGGGCCGACCAGCGATGCCAACGCGGTGAAAGGAAGCCGACAGACACTCTCTGTGAAAAGCATTGGGGTTTATTCCAACACAGGCCCAAGAAATCCAGGGGATCAAAGGGTGCCTGACAGAGAGTGCTGGGCACAGCCAGCAGATAAAGGAGAAGGGAGGGGTACAAAGGTACAGTTAGGATTGGTCAGACAAAAAGATGGCTAGAACATAGGACGAATGGCAAAGCTCGGAGGGAGGTCTGAGGGAGGAGTTGTGATACCTGCCCCAATCACCTCCCAGATACTGAGGAATCCTCAAGAAGCTGGGCCGGGTGAGGGAAAGATGGACAGGCCACAAGGGGAGGGGAATAAATAAATGACATCACAAATTTGAACAATGATTGGGGGGTACAAAAGAGAGAGAGAAAGAGTGACAAGGTGTAACTTGGACGACCAGGGGAGGGGAAAACCACGGCAGAACCATTCCACAAACATAGGGGGCTGGAACATACCACAAACTACTACATGAAAAAACAAATTCCTCTCATACAAACTCAAAAAAAAACAACAAACCAAAACATCACCCCACATGTTCTTGATTCCGAGAACAGCCCTGGATTGGGTTTCTGTAAGGGAACAGGCTGCTGGCTGGGGATACTAGCAGGCCTGCTTTGTTTGGAGCTTATCATCATTTGATGCTGTGTCCAAATTTGGACTTACTTGAAGGAAAAAGGGTGAGTGTTTTGTTCATCTTTCTCTCAAA
>NDFG01000855.1:5589-26184 GCA_002167245.1 Sporophila hypoxantha | reverse complement strand
AACAGCAACGGTTGGATAGTGGAACCCCAATTCTGGCCATGCACTCTGGTCTGAGCGAATACAGTCTTTCCATAGGAAGGAAAGCATCAGATCCCAGTGCGTTTGGAAGCAGGTGAAAGCATATCACACTAGCAAGACCAGCCAGAGCTTCAGAATGCAGACTTGTCTGAAAGCAGTCTCTTGAGATAGCCGAATTCTCGGAGTGTAAAGTCCTAGTCTCAGTCATGCGTCTGCCTAGGTGATGAAGCAGAGACAATTCTTCTCCAGGAAGAAATAAGCACAGCACACTGTTTTGAGCACACATGACGAGTATACTCTCCTGAATACCATTGCAGCCATACTTGTTCCAGGCAATCATTCCTATGGGGAAAAAATTTGGATGCTGAAATCCCAGTTCTGGCCATGGGTACTATAGATTACAGAAAGGACCTAGTTCTTTTCCATATCAATGAAAGCAAGTGTAGGCCCCAAGATGCTAGCTGCACAAGACCAGCCTTAACATTCCCCAACTCAGCAGAGCTTCAGGTGCCCCTGCAGGCAAGCCCAGCCAGACTGCTTCCATGGTTACCCTCGGTTCCATCGGGCCCCACAGCTTCCAATGGTCCCTTGCTTCCATGAGCCCGAGGGCGTGCCATAAATGCCACCCTCTCTAACACCGAGGCCCTGAAGCGATCCCAATCGTCTCCGATGGTTCCATCAGACCCCACAACCGCCATCATCGTCTCTGGGTCCATGAAGCCCCTCTGTGTCACCATGGCCCCTTGGTTCATGGCTCCATGTGCCACAATGCATCCCCTTCGTCCATGCGCTCCAGTGCTGCCACAATGACTCCCCTCACGAGGCACCAAATAGATCCCTTGGATTCCATATGGGCTCCAGTGGTGCCACAATCATCCCCTTGTCTCCATGGGCTCCACAGCTGGAGTACCACAATTGATCCCCTGGTCCATGAGTTCCACAGATTCACCATGAGTCCTTGACCCGCTGACTCTCAGTGTTTTACCCAGCACCCCCAGTCATTCGTCACAACCACTCCATGGCTTAGATCCCCAGTGCCCTCATCACACTGCACATCCATTCCCAGTCACATCCACTTGCGCCCATAATTTCCACTTTACTCACCAGTATGATCCAGCTCAGTCCCATGAACAGACGACGACCTGGGACAGCGGATGTGGCACTGCACAGTGGACACACCGAGATACACCTAGGATTACCACCACGAGTACAAATCAGCCACTACCACGGAACACTCACACACCGGATTACCACCAGGACACCACCATACACCGGGATACCACCAGTACACACTTATCTATCTATCTCTATTACACTGGTAAACACTTGGCAATACACTGGATACAACTCGCTGCCAGTACTGGACCACTTCTGGAAGCGGATCATTAGCACCACGGAGCCATCAAGCAAGATACGGCGGCCAACGGAGAGAATTCATATGAACAACTGGAACTGGACTGAAGGTCTGTAAACATACTGCGAGTGACTGAATACACTCGATCAGTACTGGCAAGTCACTGAACCTCTACACTATCGATGTAGACAACTGAATTGCCCCCATCGACGACTTTGTCTAGACCGAACTGACTGTGATCATAGATGGATTCATACTTGGATCCATACTGGAAGTAAACTGGGTCTTGCATAGGGTATATCGCTTTGGTGCTAGTCAAGAGCTCTTTAAATTTCGAAATTGCTACATGCTCTAAAAGAACGTTTTTTATTATATTTTTTTTTTTTCTATTTTTATTTTTTATGGTCGTTTGGTGTTGTTAATACTAATACACCTTATTTTTGTGTGAGATAGGTATTAGGGAAAAGTAAAGGCAGGCCTCAAAACTTAAAGGGTTATCTATTAAAGAAGAAAATTTTATTAAAAGTAAACTAAAAGGGAAAAAATAATAAGAAATCAAAGCAAACTTTTCAGAATATCTCCCACAACTTTTCTCTCACTGACCAATGTAAAAAACTAAACTAGCAATTCTATTCATTTACTACCTCTAAAATAGTCTCCTTTTTGTTCACAGTACGGAGAAAGTCCCCTTTTAAATTATGAGACATTTTCTCACAAAAGCGAGAAAAACAGTTCTCCATGGTTCCTTCAATTATCCATGAAGGAGCAAGCCCCAGGAACCTGCTATAGATGAAATCTTCTTATTTCTAAACAAGCCTCCCACAGTTGTCAATTGGCATTGATTTATGGCTATGTCTTTTAACAGATGCAAGCCTCGTTCAGAAGGCAAAAGTCCTCATTATCGAGCCCTTAAATCATCTTCATCTCTGGAGCAGAGATCGTTTTTAGAATCACAAGACTATTCTCTTTCTTTGTACAAGTCTTTCTCAGAATTAACAGCGCTTTTAACATCTCTTACTTTATCACACAACCTTTACCGAATATCAATTCAAACACTTTCATCTCTCCTTATAGTTTTGTGTAGAAAGGAAAAAAGAGTCTTTCCTTATACACTTACAAGAGGATTTCAGCTCTAAAAACAAATATCTTCTCACTACTCCATCTGGGACTTAACGCTTCTTATTAACTTGAATGTCTTCATACAGAATTTTTAAAAAATATATCTGCATTTTTTCTTTTCTCTCACTCAAAAGAAGATGAAGACTGAAAAAATTAACATCAATGCCCAAGCCTACCCAACGACCAATACTTGTAACAGAAACTGCTGCTCAGTTATGTCAGACAGCTTATAGTTAGTGTGTAGTTCTACACCAGCTACAAAGTCTCTGTCTCAGCCATGCTAAGAAAAGCAAGCCTGACAGCGAACCTTCACACCACAAGCCAGCCCTCTCTGCTAAAGCTCTGCAGCCTCCCCTGTCCCTGCCCGCACTGCGGGAAGCCCAGCCTGGCGCCAAACCAGAGCCATGGAGAGAGAACCACACCAGCCCAGAAAAAAAAAGAAGCCCAGCCCGCACGACTGCCAGCCAGCCCGGCCCACCCGCCACCCGGCCCAGCCCACCCGCCCAGCCCAACCCGCCCGCCCAGCCCAGCCCCAGCCCAGCTTCAGCCCCAGCCAGCCCAGCCAGCCCAAGCCCAACCCAGCCACTCAGCCCAAGCCCACCCAGCTGAACACCAAGCCCAATGCAAGAAAGCCAGCACCTCCCTGACCCGACCAAACAAAGAAAAAAAAGAGCTCTGATTTTTTCATCTTTAACATGTTGTTCACTGTCCCGACCGACCAGTGTACAGATACGGTTGATTTTAAGGTGACAAAATTAACCAATAAGCACAGAGGATTACCGGTAACAAAATCAAAACACAGTTTATGAAAAATCACAACAGAAGATGTGGAGGGGAACTAGGAGAGAAAAGAAAAACAAGGAAAGAGAGAAGAAAGGATCGGATGGTTACCGGAACGGGGTTCTTATCATCGCGTCCAGCCCGGCACTCACAAGTGTCACGTTCCGGGAAATCTCAAATGAGCAAAACTGCGACGCCTAAGTTATACATTTTTCGATTGGGGAAGGAAACATTTCACAACTGAAACAATCCTTTAAAGGGGGAAAATAACACGAACATGGGTAAGTAGCACATCCATCAGTCACCACAGAACCAGCAGAACCATTATTGTCCTAATCCTTCCAGTGCTCGCGACCTTTGCTTCTGGGCACCTTTCCCTTCCTGACAGCTACACTCCCCCCACGCTGGCGGGTGGAATGTTCAAAAGCCCACAGTCTTTAGAAAAATACAGGGGGGTCTTCTGCAGGGGACTTCCGGTCCTTGACGCACTTAATAAAGCGCTTGCATCTCTTCTTGTCTTCACGATGATCGCAGCAGGCCCCAAGGGCCTGCTTCGCTTTGAAAAAAGGCCACCAACAGTTCAAACGCCAGTGGCACCGAGGCGAGGAAGTCCAAGTCCATTGTTCTAAATCAGGAGAATGGCATCGGTTCAGCGTAGCGTATGACAGTAAACTACCTAATGATAGCCCAGTCAAAAGAACAACAACCCTTTCCCCCTCCCCCCCCCCCCCTCTACTGGTTCAGTGTGAAGCTGTTTTCGCATACGTCTTCAATCGTGAAACCAACAAATTCGACAGACTCTCCACACGACACCCCGTGACTCACATGTTCGAACAGAGATTCTGGACAGCTCCGGTTGAGTCGTGCGAGAGCTCTCTATCAGACCCCGTAGCATTTAACCTAGAGAAAAATAAGAATGACAGGAAAAGAGATGGGCAACAAGGAAGAGAGAAAAAAAGAAGAAAGCGAAAAGAGAAAATACGAGAGTGGCATACAAGAGCGGTAAATATCTATCACCAAACACATATAATCACTATTTATATCATCAGACAAACTCATCACACAAAAATATCGGTACCACTTGAACGCGTCCACATTCATTCTACCCTTATCAAACCAAATTCAACAAATGATTTCAAAATGTTACGGTACGTTGACTCGCTGACATTAAACTAAATATTGTAATCATAACAATCACAAAAGTAATCACAAATAAGAACAACAGAAGTAACATAACGTAACCATTATAACAATTTGAAGAAAAGCATTGATTACACACATATAACAAATATCATTATAATGACTTTCCAAGACAAGTAGTAACAACGACATCACACCAATGCAAGAAACCAACAGCAATAACACAAAACAAAACATAGCTCTAATATGATTATCTAAAAATTAATTTCTAACAATCCAACACACCAGATTAAGAAACCAACATTATACAAAAATCATCCAAGGAAAAAACCAAGAACTCAGAATTACTCTAAAAATAATCCTATCTTATAAATTCATAATGCTTTGTATCAACCTGTCCTTAGCACACTCTCCACTGTTAAGAGGGATGTTTAGGCCTACATCTACGTCGGCCACCCGAAATTCATAGATTGTCAATCCCTTAGCTTCTCATACACTGTTCCAATCATCCTACGAGCAAGGCTACGAACAAAAAACTAAGCGCAATCACACCAAAAAACAAACAAATGGGACTAACATCATACTTGTTCAGGACACCTTGCAGTAGAGATAGACCACACCAAACAACTCGACCCACAACGGTGCTTTGGCCATCTTTGTGTACTCGCGTGCGTGCGCAGACCCTGTAGTATTGTCCCACTCACTGAATGAACACAGCACCACGGTCTTCATTGTCCTTGGATATCTTGAGTGATTCAACAGGACTGGTCCGTAAGCCACATCTTCTCAGCAGCAATACTCTCAACCAGTTCAATGTTCATCCCAATAAGAAGCACGGGCATTCCGGTACTTCGGTGAAAGCAAGCGTCTACTAATTGGGATTGCAAAGAGCTGTAGAAGATACCTGGAACTTCATAAGAATAAATCACATCCTGAAATCTTAGTAAAATTACAAGCACAGAAGTTTGAGTGATTCTTTGTATCTACTACAACATCTTCTACAAGCACAAAATCACAAMTAGTTCYAAAGCATRCACATCTATTGCTTATGTATATAAGAACTGTTTCAGAAGCYTCRTTAGGACAAATTTTAAAATGACAGATGTTTTGCTATTGTCTAAACAGATATCTTGAGCTATGATTGCATTGCTTTCACAGATGAACCCTTGTTGTTCTCGGACAATACAAGATTCCAGATTAACAGTTTGYCATTTKTYATCARTTTGACRGGCCCAYTCTCTWTGTTCAGAARGATAGAGAAYAGCTCCGTCGTAATTCAGTTTTAATATTATAACAGGGAAAATCAAGTGTACAGAAGCATTGCGTATGGTTAAAACAAAGGCAGTGGCTGTGTTCGAAACAGGGTCATAGGTAAAATTCACCAGGTTCCACCAGGATTGGAATTCTCTTTCAAAATCAGTGGCACTGTCCCAGACTACTTTCTGAATTTCTGTGGGGAAAGTGCCTTCTTCGCCTTCTCATTGAGGCGGAGACTGACTGCATCCATAATTGTGCTTGGATACAGCTGAGAGCCAAAGAAACATTGTTTTCTGTAGCACTGAGTGCATCAATTACCAATTTGTGATCATTTCTGTTTACTTTCTCCCAATTTAATAATATGTTTGATAGCAGCCACTGGTGTGTTCACAAAAGCCAATAAGAATGACTGCAGTGGTTGCTGTAATTTGATCAAATCTTTAATTGTGGCAGCCAATTTATTCAAGTTCGGTAAATTTACATGTTATGTGTAATATCATCACCTGGTGTTACCATAAAGGAAGGGAAAACATTATTTCTGTTGTCCATCTCTAGTGTTATCTTGGTTTATCAGGTCTTCGTGTCCCTCGGAGTTCTTCTGTAAAAGCAAACACAACAGACTCTGCCACGAAGAGGCAGAAAAGGTTAGAACGATGGAATTGTCAGAGAGGTTTTGAACAGCAGTGGTACTTCCCCTACAGTAGAGGGGTCCACCAAAAACAGGTTGCCCAGTGTAATGTGCTGGGTTCTTGAAATCATCTGATCTCTGTAGTGAAGGCATTATGCTTGGAGCTGTCGGGCAAAAAGCAGTGATTTTGGGACACTCATTTACCCCCCATCTATTGTAAGAGGTGTGAGAAGTCCATTCAATCTTCTCACCTTCTGCCCAATCCTGCACACTTTTGACAGGAGAGTGAGAAACATTATCAGATTGAATTYCCTGTGGTTTTAGGAAAATCCCAAACCATCCTTGCATTGCTTTAACAGTATTATCTCCTGCAGCTCTTTTAAAAGCATCAGCCTGGAGCAACCCAAATATAAACATAGCATAGGACTTGGTGTAAATACAGACAAGAAAATAATTCTGTCCCTCACTTTGGAAAATATCCAAACAGTTAACAGTTCTCAACCTGGCATTCTCTCCTCTCTGTTAGCAGAGCGGGGAGAGAGGAGGGGTTCTTTATCAAGAGCAGGTTTGTTTTGGCTGCTGCCAAGCTCCCAGTTTCTTGCGCCAGTTCTCTCACCTCCTGGGAGCAAGCACAACAAACAACCCCCTTCCCAGGCAGTGTACCTTTTCTCAGCATCTTTGAAAACACGGGAATAAAAACCAAACAGGTCGTCAGACCCTCAGGACCCTGCTGCCAAATGTGTACTGAAGCTGTGAGGAGGAAATCCCCACTCCACCTGAAAGGGATCTGGCATGGATGGTCTGTTGTGTGCTGTCACTTCAAAAATCAGCAATTGCAATGTTTTCTTCTGGGAAGAAGTCCATCCATTTATTTCTTTTTCTCAGCAAGTCAGAAAGGGGAACAAAAGGGTCATTCTGGTTCTAAGAAGTTTATCTGGTTTTCTACAGAGAACATAGCTACTATGGTTTTCTGAAGGAGATTCTGTAGTTTAAGTTTCCTGAAAGCCTTGAGTAAAAGAGGTCATAATTTCAGGCTTTACAGGTGATTCATTGTGACTCAAACTAGGAATTAATTTCTTTTCATGATTATTGCAGGCAACTAGTTTTGTGAATGTTTTCCAGGAGTTGGTCGGGGGTACCGACCAAACTCTTTCCAAGGGGTTAAGCCCCCTGCCCAATGGGCTGTGTGCTGAGTTAGGGACCATGGGATGCGTCTGTCTGCTTGTGTTAAGAACACCCCATGTCCCCAGCACCCACGGCTTCTTGTTCTGACAAAAGATCTGATCTCCCCCAGTGAGAGACAGTTGGCATATGTGTTCTGTTTCAGATTTTGGGGGAGAAGCCCTACTGCTTTGCAAGTTTTGTTAATTCAGTAGCAGTGTACGGGATTTCTTAGTGGTTTTGTGCGGGTCAAGATCTTCATTATTGATATGCGTCATTCTGTTTTATTAGAGTTTCATGTATTACACAGTGTTTCCCGCATTTTTCATCAGAGTTAATTCTTTTTGAGGGCAATTTTGATTAATGTGAGGAGTTTCTTTCTCCTCTGTTCTTTTGAGGAATCTGCTTTCTGTGAGTTTTTAACATTGTTCCTCTCTCAAAGCAGCTCGTAACAAATTGTTTACTTTTCTTTCTTCATCCAATTGTTTTTGCAAAACTTCAACTAGGTTTTGGAGGGAGTCTATGATAGCATTTTCCCCACTTTTCGCTTAAAGCGAGTTTCTACGCAGCAGTGAGGCAGGCTCCCAGAACTGAGCAAAGAATGTTCTTATTTTTGCCCATTTGAAATTTTGATTCATGTTGCAGAGAACATACTCTATCATGACATTTTCCAAATTAAACCAATTGTTCTCTGCCCAGTTTCTCTCGATGGAGGTTTTGCATTGTGTTTAGCAAGCAAAGAGTAAAAGTCAGCTTTTACTTTGGATTAGTGTTCACTCATTTGTGTGAAGGGACTAAGAGTTTACCAGAGATTTCAACACTCATACAGACTCTCAGTTTTCCCTTCGTCTCTCTGGATAAAGAGACAAAATCTGCACACATGCACACACACACACAAATGTTTCCTTTTGAGGGGTTCAGATCCTACAGCAGGGAAAAAGCCACTCAGCCAGCGCTGTGCCACCCCTCACTCCGTGTGTAGGTGGAGGGACAATTTTGTCTAGAAGGCACTGTTTGGTTTCTCAGGTCTGTCCCTCCCTTTCTAGACAGCTCAGTTTTACACAAAATACAGCAGTACAGTTTTCTCAGTTTCACAAAAAACACAGCAGTTCAGTTTACTCAGTTTCACAAAAATACAGCAGTTCAGTTTACTCAGTTTCACAGCACTATTGTTTACTCAGTTACCCCTGTTTTCGCACCGAAAATACTTTTGTGACAATTCTGTAGCCTGAATGCCCAATTGAGCTTGAGATTTGCCTTTTAAGCGTATGAAGTCTGCGAGAGACCCTCTCTCCTAATACAGGCTCCACAGACCCTGCAAATCTCTTTGGCTAACAGAATCCTGTCCGTGACGCCAATTATGTCCCGATCTCACCCAGTGGTGCAGATGATGGGGTTGATTTTAAGGTGCAAAATAACCAATAAAGGCACAGAGCATTTACAGCAACAAAATCAAACACAGTTTTATTGGAAATCACAACAGAAGAGTGTTGGTGACGGGGGAACCGGAGAGAAAAGGGAAAGACAAGGAAAAGAGGGAGGAAAGAAAAGGGGATATGGGTTATAGCTACCGGAACGTGGGGGTTGCTATCTCGGTCCACCCTATGCCAGCTCAGCAGGTTGTCACGTCCGGGGAGATCTCAAAGGATGGCAACAACTGGGACCCTAGTTATACCATTTTTCGTTGGGCAAAGGGAAGCGGTTTCACAACTGAAACAATGGTTTGTCAGAAATTCAGAAAGTACAGAACATAGGGTACACAAGTAGTTCGAGTCCCAAGTAACCAGCAGGAACCATTTGTTTTAAAGCTTCAGTGCTCGCGCCTTTGCTTCTGGGCAGCCTTCCCCCTCCCAACAGCATACATCCCCTGAGCTGGGGGGGGATGTCCAGTCTCAGTCTTTAGAAGAAGGTACAGGGGGGTCTTCTGCAGAGGGATTTCCAGTCTTGATCCCTTGATGAAGAGGCCTGCATCTCTGCTTGTCTGTCATGATGGTTGGAGGCAGGCGAGGGGGGTCTTTTTATTGGAAARGGGCCATTTCCACAGTTCAAGGCCAGCTAGGCCGGGAGGCGGGAAAGTCCAGGTCCATTGTTCTAAATCAGGGCGGAATGTCCATCGTATTCAGCATAGCGTATGAAAAGCAACTACCTCTGGGGACAGGTAGTTAAGAGAAAACACCCCTTCCCCCAAGTACTGGTTCACGTTGAAGCTGTTGGGGGGTCATTTATCGTGAGGCAACAAAATTCGGACAGACTCTCACGTGGCCGCACCACACGTGTTCCTGATTCCCAGCAGGGTACTGGAAGGGGTTTCTGTAAGGGAAGAGGCTCCTGGCTGGGGTTACTAGCAGGCCTGCTTTGCTTGGAGCTTATCATCATTTGATGCTGTGTCCAAATTTGGACTTACTTGAAGAGAAAAAGGGTGAGTGTTTTGTTCATCTTTCTCTCAAACAGCTTCTTTTGAAAGTCTATTGCAGACAGGGAACATTCGCAGCGAGGTTGCAGTGGAATTGTGGCCCGTCCATGATTGTCCAAAGAACTCTGCTGAGGGTTCTGCTGCTGCCCAGTGCTTTCATTTGCCTCAACTTGCTGGGCCTAGTCCTGGGGACCGCTGGCTGGCTGCAGCCAGTGCTGGCTCCCACTGAGCTGCCTGGGCAAGAGCAGCCCCAGGGGCCACAGGGCAGAGGCAAAGCAAGGTGGGGAGGAAAGAGCAGGGACGAGATTGCCCTGAAAGGCAGAGGCGCTCTGGCCCGCTCCTGGCCAGGAGCCTGCCCAGAGCCGCTCCCTGCTCGCCGGGCCTTGAGGGGCAGCTGTGCAGCTGGGGCCCAGCCAGATTAGTGCCAGCAGCTGCAGCCGTGCTGGGGAGCCTTGCCAGCTCTGGGCCCTGCTGTGCAGGAGGGTCCCTGTGTGCCACTGGCAGCTGGGGCCTCAGCCACCTCCTCTTTCCACAGTTCCACCTCTGCACAGGAGTTGAAAGACGGTGGCCCCACCTCACACCCAGACATCTCGAGCAGCTCCTCCAGCCGTAAGAAGGGCCTGGGCATCCCTGTCAAGTGTTCTGACAAGAAGACGCCATCACAGCCGTCTACAAGGAAACCACCTAGGCCCCTGTAGATCCCACTGCCACCTCCTCTCCCCATGTGCATTCCCGAGCTGCCTTTATCTCTTTTTTGATCTTTTTCTGTCCTGTCCCAGCCCATTCCCAAGTTCTTTTAGAGACCCCAGGATCATCCCAGCACCCTCCAGCCCCTCCTGAGACCAACATGTCCCTTCCTCTGCCCCTGAGCCCCCTGGCCCTGCCCTCTAAACAACACTGAAGTTGACCCACCTCTTCCAGGGTAGCTGATGGCCCCTTCTTCTATTGCAATAAAGAGATGGAGCTGTCACCCCAGTGTCCAGGTAGCAGCAGCATCAAAGCCCACCCGGCAGCAGCACAGGCTGAGCTCCATGGCCAGGAGCAGCCGTGGATGCCCACGGTGTGGGCAGGCAGGAGCCGGGCAGGGGCTGCTGTGACCAGCGGCGGGGTCCCGAGGGCTGGGGGAGCCCAAGGGGCAGGCAGCAGCATGGGGCTCCTGTGAAAAAAGCACCCCATTTTGTCTTTACTTTTCATTTTTAGAAATATTTAGAAATATTTTTTGTAAAGAGAAATCCCCAAATGTTTCGTCCCTGTTTCCACAACACATCTGTAGTTTTGAAACTAGTGTTACAGTTCTGGAAAATATTTTCCCCTTATACAATAAAAAAAAAAAATGGCATTTCAGTGGTAATGAAATTCCTCTTAACTCTAGGAAGAAGTAAGACCCCCTCGGACAGCCAGCCTGCTGCAGAGGCTCTTTTCCCACAGGAGCTTTGTACCTAGTCCCAATCAACATACGTAACACCTTTTCCCAGATATTCCCTGGAATTTTTGACAAGTTCACCTCTTAGTCTTCTCAGACAAACTTTGAGCACAGTGGGAATCTCTTCAAGTTACCATCTTTGCTTGCTTCTGATGGAACTCCCTCAGTTCTAGAGCAGGGGCTTCTCTCAGCTTCCTGCTGCCCCCGGGCTCTCCTCCCGGCCTGCTGGGCTCTGTTGGGTGGCATAGCCTGTGCCAAGGGGTGGCAAGGTGCCTGCAGGCCCCAGCTCTGGGGGAAACGGAGAACGTCCTGCCCGCATGCACCGTGCTGCCAGCTCAGCAGTGCAGCACAGCACGGGCTCACGCTTCCCATTGCTCCCACAGGTGCAGCTGGCCCCACCACACATGTTCCTGATTCCCAAAAGGGCCCTGGAAGGGCTTTCAATGAGGGAACAGACTTTTGGCTAGGGTTACTAGCAGGCCTGCTTGTTTTGGAGTTTATCTTCCACTTATGCTGTG
Source organism: Sporophila hypoxantha (assembly GCA_002167245.1). Taxonomy (NCBI): domain Eukaryota; kingdom Metazoa; phylum Chordata; class Aves; order Passeriformes; family Thraupidae; genus Sporophila; species Sporophila hypoxantha. The sequence continues at coordinate 14,373 of NDFG01000855.1, read as the reverse complement.
TCCAAATTTGGACTTACTGGAAGAGAAGAGGGTGAGTGTTTATTTCACCTTTCCCTCAAACAGCTTCTTTTGAAATTCTATTGCAGATAGGAAACAGTCCCAGTGAGGTTGCAGTGGAGTTGTGGCCCGTCCATGATTGTCCAGAGAACTCTGCTGAGGGTTCTGCTGCTGCCCAGTGCTTTCATTGGCCTCAACTGCTGGGCCTTCTCCTGGGGGGCCGCTGGGGCTGCAGCCAGTGCTGGCTCCCACTGAGGCTGCCTGGGCAAGAGCAGCCCCAGGGGCACAGGGCAGAGGCAAAGCAAGGTGGGCAGGAGAAAGAGCAGGGACGAGATTGCCCTTGAAAGGCAGAGGCGCTCTGGGGCCCTCTCCAGGCCAGGGAGCCTGCCCAGAGCCGTCCCCTGCTCGCCGGGGCCTTGAGGGGCAGCTGTGCAGCTGGGCCCAGCTGTGCCAGCAGCTGCAGCCGTGCTGGGGAGCCTTGTCAGCTCTGGGCCCTGCTGTGCAGGAGGGTCCCTGTGTGCCACTGGCAGCTGGGGCCTCAGCAACCTCCTCTTTCCACAGTTCCACCTCTGCACAGGAGTTGAAAGATGGTGGCTGCACCTCACACCCAGACAGCTTGAGCAGCCCCTCCTCCACGAAGCAGGGCCTGGGCAGCCCTATCAAGAGTTCTGCGAAGAGGACCCCGGAACTGCGATCTATGAGGAAACCTCCTCTTCTTCTGTAGATCCCACTGCCACTTCTTCTCCTCATGTGTATGCCCTAGCTGCCTTCATCTCTTTTTGGATGTTCCTCTGTCCCATCCCAGCCCATTGCCGAGTGCTTGTAGAGACCCCAGGAGCAGCCCAGGCGCCTCCAGCCCTTCCTGTGACCAACATATACCTTCCTCCGCCCCCGAGACCCCTGGCACTGCCCTCCAAACAACACTGAAGTTAACCCCGCTCTCTGCCAGGCCAGGTGATGGCCCTTTCTTTTGTTGCAGTAAAGAGAAGGTGCCGTCACCACAGTGTCGGGGTGGCAGCAGCAGCAAAGCCCACCCGGCAGCAGCACAGGCTGAGCTCCATGGCCAGGAGCAGCCGTGGATGCCCACGGTGTGGGCAGGCAGGAGCCAGGAAGGGGCTGCTGTGACCAGCGGTGGGGTCCCGAGGGCTGGGGGAGCCAAGGGGGCAAGCAGCAGCATTGGGCTCCTGAGAAAAAGCAACCCCAGTTTTTGGTAGTTTTTCATTTTTAGAAATTAGAAACTTTTACAAATATTTCAAAAAAGGTTTTCTGTAGAGAGACATCCCCAAATGTTTCTTCCCACTTACTATAATAGTTAAAGATTTTTCTAAGAAGTTTTTGAATCCAGAAAATGTGACCCCATTTTGTCTTCACGTTTAAATTTAGAAATATTTAGAAATATTTTTTGTAGAGAGAAATCCCCAAACATTTCTTCTCTGTTCCCACAAAACGTTTCTGTTTGTGTAAGTAGCTTTACATTCTGGAAAATTTGTTCCACCTATGCAAGAAAAACTAAAATTTCACAGCATGGGCTCATGCTCCCCATTGCTCGCACAGACGCAGCCTGCCCCACAACACATGTTCCCCATTCCCAGAAGGGAATTGGTTTCTGTCAGGGAACACGCTGCTGGCTAGAGTTAATGGCAAGCCTGGCTGGCTTTTCTATGGCATGCAGGTGATGGGGGGACCCCTGTAAGGCTGGCAGATGACCAGGGTGGATCATGAGGCACACGAGGTGGAGGGGGATCTTGTGCGTGTTGGGTTTTGCAGTAAGACATGTGGGGCTTTGGGTCCTTTGGAAGTGGTGATTGTGGCTGGGGTTCCTGATGAGGTCCTATGGAGATTTGGGATCTTTTCTATGGTGTACAGGTGACTGGAGACATCTGTAAGGCTGGCAGGGGCTTGGCTTCCTCATGATTACCGTGGTGGTTTAGTGCTTGCTGTCAAGGCCTGGAGAGGAGCTGAGTCCTTGCTAAGGTGGGCAGGAGGCTGGGTTCTTTTGTGAGGCACACAAGACTGTCTTGGGGTCTCTGCATTGGTGTGCACAGATTCCTCGTGAGGCACACAGGGATATTTTCAGGTCCCTGCTGAGGGGTGCAGGGATCCCTCGTGAGGCACAAGGAAGTAATGATGGTCTCTACTGAGGCTTGCAGGAGTCCCTCATGAGGTGTGCAGCGGGGTTTTTCAGTCTTCTTAGCGCAGCAAAGGGTCACTCTCGGTCGACGCTGTGCAAAGTCAGCAGGAAGCTTCCTGCAAAGGCTCGGGCCCGGCCTGCAGGCCCGGCGGGCGGGCGGGCGGAGCCCATCGTTGGGGGCCGGGTGGGGCCTCTGGAGCCACCGCGGCGCTGTCGGGCCAGCCCCGGCCCTGGCAGGGAAGGGCCGCGGCCCCGGGCTGTGGTGGGGCTGGCGAGAAGCCCCGCAGGCACAAGAAGGGCCTGGCTACGCCCTGGCCCTGTGCTGCAGCCCAAGGCATTTACAGCCACGGCCATGCCCTGGGGCACAGGAGGCACCCTAGGTTACAGGGCAGAGGCAAAGCATGGTGGGGAGGAGAAAGAGCAGGGACTAGATTGCCCTGGAAAGGCAGAGGCGCTCTGGGGCCCGCTCCTGGCCAGGGAGCCTGCCCAGAGCCGTCCCCTGCTCGCTGGGGCCTTGAGGGGCAGCTGTGCAGCTGGGCCACCGAAGCTGTGCAGCATGGCCTGGTGGCAGAGCACACCGTGCTGGGGAGCTTGCCACTCTGGCCTCTGCTGTGCAGAGGGATCCTGTGTGCCAGGGCAGCTGGGGCCTCAGCCGCCTCCTCTTTTCCACAGTTCCACCCCTCTGCACAGGAGTGTAAAGACGGTGGCCACACTCACAGCCAGACATCTGAAGCAGGCTCCTCCCAGCAGAAGAAGGGCCTGGGCAGTCCCTCTCAAGAGTTCTGAGAAGACGGACCCCGAACAGGCATCTACGAGGCAAGCCTCCTATTCTCCTCCTAGATCCCATGCCACCCTCCTCTCCCATGTGCATCCCCAAAGCTGGCTTTACTCTAATTTGGATGTTCCTCTGTCCCATCCCAGCGCCATTGCCGGAGTTCTTTTAGAGACCCCAGGGAGCATCCCAGCACCCTCCAGCCCCTCCTGAGACCGACACATGTCCTTCCCCTGCCCCTGAAGCCCCCTTGGCCCTGCCCTCTAAACAACAACCTGAAGTTAACGCCGCTCTCTGCCAGGCCAGGTATGATTGCCCTTTCTTTTGTTCGCAGTGTAAAAGAGAAAAAAACCGGTGGGGCCCCCGTTTCCCCCCCCCCAAAACGTGTCCCGGGTGCAGCAGCATCAAGCGCCACCGCGCAGCAGCAAGGCTGGAGCCCATGCCAGGAAGCACCCGTGGATGCCCACTGGTGTGGGCAGGCAGCGAGCGCCAGGCAGGGCTGCTGGTGCCAGCCGCTGGGGTCCTGAGGGTGGGGGAGGCCAAGGGGCAGGCAGCAGTCAATGGGCTCCTGAGAAAAGCAACCCCATTCTGTCTTAAAGTTTTTCCATTTTTATAAATTTAGAACTTTTGTTAGAAATATTTCAAAAATACTTTTTCTGTAGAAGACAATCCCAAATGTTTCTTCCCAGATTACTATATAGCTAAAGATTTTTCTAAAGTAGTTTTGTAGACACAGAAAAAGTGACCTCCATTTGTCTAGCAACTTTTTCATTGTAGAAAATATTTAGAAATATTAGTTGTAGAGACAAAACTTTTACTTGTAATTCTTCTCTTTTTCACAACTACGATCCGTAATTTTTGAAAGAGTTTTAACATTCTGGAAGATTTTTTTCCACCCCTTTTACAATAAAAAATATAATTGCACAAAACAGACGGGGTCAAGCCCCCATATTGCTCGCACAGATGCAGCAGCCCCACGACACATGTTCCCCATTCCAGAAGGGAATTGGTTTCTGTCAGGAACCGCTGCTGCTAGAGTTAATGCAAGAGCCTGGCTGGCTTTCTAATGGCATGCAGGTGATGGGGGGACTCCTGTAAGGCTGGCAGATGACCGGGGGTCTGTCATGAGGCACACGAGCTGGAGGGGGATCTTGTGCGTGTTGGCTTTTGCAGTAAGGCGTTGGGGGCTTTGGGTCCTTTGGAAGTGTGCGTGTGGCTGGGTTCCTGATGAGGTTCATTGGGAGATTTGGGATCTTTTCTAGTGGTGTACAGGTGACTGGAGACATCTGTAAAGGTGGCAGGGGCTGAGCTTCCTCGACGATTCCGTAGCGGTTTAGTGCTTGCCGTCAAGGCCTGGAGAGGAGCTGAGCCCTTCCTGAAGGGTGGGCAGGAGGCTGGGTTCTTTTGTGAGGCACACAAGGCTGCTTGGGGTCTCTTGCATTGGTGTGCACAGATTCTCGTGGGCACGCAGGGTAATTTTCGGCTCCCTGCTGAGGGGTGCAGGCATCCCTCATGAGGCACACAGGGATATTTTCAGGTCCCTGCTGAGGGGTGCAGGGATCCCTACAATGAGGCAACAAGGAAGTAATGATGGTCTCTACTGAGGCTTGCAGGAGTCCCCCATGAGGTGTGCAGCGGGGCTTTTCAGTCTTCTCAGCGCAGCAAAGGGCCACTCTCGGTCCGACGCTGTGTGAAGTCAGCAGGAAGCTTCCTGCAAAAGCTCGACTCTGTCCTAGAATAAAGATTACCACAGAAAGCAATTTTATTTTTTATTGTATAAGGGGTGAAAAAATCTTCCAGAATCTTAAAGAGCTACTGTTTCAAAAATAGGATGATGTGATCTTTGTAAACGAAGAGAACATGAAAATGTATTGTGTCTCTTAAAAAAAATTCTAAATATTCTAACAATGAAAATGAAGACAAAATGGGGTCACTTTTTCTGGTCAAAACTACTTAGAAAAATCTTTAGCTATTAGTAATTGGGAAGAAAATTTGGGGATAGGTTCTCTACAGGAAAATATTTTGAAAATATTTCTAAAAAAAAGTTTCCCCCCTCCCCCCCCCCCCCCCCCCCCCCCCCCCCCCCCCCCCTCCCCCCCACCCCCCCCCACCCGCCCCCCCCCCCCCCCCCCCCCCCCCCCGCCCCCCCCCCCCCCCCCCCCCCCTCCCCCCCCCCCCCCCCTCCCCCACACCCCCCCCCGCCTTCCCCACCCACCCCGGCCCCCCCCCCGACCCCCCAGCCCCCCCCCCCACCCCCAGCCCCCCCCACCCCTCCTCCCCCCCTCCCGCGCCCCGCCCCCCCCCCCCCGCCCGCCCCCTCCCCCTCCCCCCGCCCCCCGCCCCCCCGGAGGCGCGTCCCCCCATCCGCCGCCCCCACTTCCCTGCCGTCCCCGCCGGCCCCGCCCCCCACGCGTCCGCCGCCCACCCCTCCCCCGCCCGCCGCTGCGTCCCCCCCCCCCCCACGCCGGCCTCCGCGCGTTGGCCCGCGCAGGCCCACCCCCCTCCCCCCGCCCCAGCCGGCTCCGACCCGGCGCGGCACCGCCACCGCAGCCGCCCCACCGCACGCCCACGTCCTCCTGCCAGAAAACTGCACCCCCCCCCCCCCATTCTTGTCCTCGCTCTTTCTAACCTCCCTCTCTGCCGCCACAACCCCCCCCGCTCTCCCAGCAAACACCTTCCCCGAAAGAACAAAATATTCCTCTAAACTACGTTTCCCCCTCGCCCTAGCCCAAGACACTCCCTCCACACAATCTCCTCCCTCTCCACGCAGCCCTCAGCTGGACCCCCCGGTGTCCAGAGCGCCCCTCTTCCTCTCCCTTCGCCGAACTCCTCCCACCCCCTCGCTCTAGCACCCCGCCCTCCCCCACCCCATCACACGTCTCCCCCAAACACCTCCAGCCACTTCTCTCTACTGCAGCCAAAAGCCACTACCTCTCCCGGCCCATATGCACTACCACTCCCCCCGACACACCCACACCCCGTGCACCCCCTCCCCGCCCCCCCATTCTCCCTGCTCTCCCCACCGTTCTTTCTCCCCACTTGTTAGAGGCAAATCAATTCCTTAGACACATACCCTCACCTCCATCCTCACTCACCACAACCCAAAGGACAAATCACTCCGCCCAACTGTTTGCCATCCCTCGGTTCCCCCAAACTCCACTCCGCTATTCTCTTGCAAACCGTAGCTATTCCTAGAGGTTCTGCCGAAAATATCCTCTGTCCCCGCCCCCTACTCCCTCGAGGCACTCACCCTGCGCGCCCCCCCCCGCCACCCCTACAACCCAAAAATAACACACTTTCGCCCCACCTCCTCCCCCTCCCCTTGGCTAACCACCCTTCTTACTTCTCCCCACCGGGCCACCCTAGCCCAACTAAGCGACCCACCCCCCTCCCAGCCCCCACGCCCCCCACCGCCTCTCCCGCTGCCACGACCCCGCCCTCCTCTCTCCCCCCCACCCGGCACCCGCTCCCTCCCTCGCTCCACTCCCCTAGCTACCACCACGCCCGCCCCCACCCAACGCCAACTATCCCGCCTTACCCAAACAACCTCTCCCCTCCCCCCCCCCACGCCATACCCTTCCCCCTCTGGCCGACCCTCCCCTCCCCACTCGACCCACACCCCTCACCCCTCCTCTAGCCTCTTCTCCCTCCCTTCACGCACAAACCCCCTCCTCCCCGAACCCCCCCGCCCCGCCCCTCCCCCCACCCCCACGCTGCCCGGCCACCACTCCCCCCTCCACCAAGCCTCCCCTACCCCACCCTCCCCTCCCCCCCCTCTCCGCCTCCCTCTGCCCTCTCCCTCTAATTGGTCGAGAAAATGACAAAAACCTACCGAGCACAAAATGGGTTGTTCTCTTTCTCAGTGAAGCGCCATGCCTGGCGCAAAATGCCAGCCCTGGGCTCCCGCCAGCCCCGGGGGCCCCATCCTGCTGGTTCACAGCAGCTCTCTTGTCCCTGCTCCCTGCGCTGCCCCCACACGGTGGGGCACCACGGCTGCTCCTGGCCATGGAGCTCAGCCTGTGTGCTGCCGGTCGCGGCTCTCCGGATGCGGGCGCCGCTCGTCCACCCTCCCCGCAGGACTACTGGGGTCGAGGGGGCTACCTGTGGGTGGTCTAACACACCAAGCCTGTGTTGACCTGGCGAACGCCGAGGAAAGCAACAGGAGGACAAAGTCACCTGGCCGGTGCAGACGATGGGGGAGGCAACTCATGTTCTGCACGAGGGCTGGCCGAGGGTCTTATCGAGGGGGCCAGTAGGAAGAGGGATAGCGTTGGATATCGAGGGGCGCACACACACGGTGCTGGAGAGCACACTCGTTGGGGTCTCTAAAAAATTGCGCAATGGGCTGGGAACAGGACACCCCGAGTTAGGAAGATCGCGAAAAACAGATGAAGGATCACCTCGAGGTCTGAGAAGAGCACATGGGGTAGAGAACGCTTGCAGTAGCCATCTAACACAGGGTGCGAGCTAACGGTTGTCCGCTCGAAAGACGAATTCGGGGCTGTCACTTGGGGTGCCTCTTCTCCAATATAGTGCTTGCAGAGGCTAGCACGCAGCCCTTATCTTACCACTGAATGACACGAGCTCTCAAACCCTGTGATGGGGATCAGTGAGATATGCACAGCAAAACCGTCTTTCAACTCCGTGTCCCATGCAGGGTGCCTCCCCATGTACGAAAAGAAGAGGGAAGCGGCTGAAGCTCTCTGAGCTCCAAGGGGCAAACAAGGGACCGAACCTCTCTGCACGCAGAGTGCCCAGAGCTGGCAACAGATGCTCCAGACACGTTGACATGGCGAGCTGTCCTGGCAACAAGCCCTCGGCCGCAGCCTGCATCATTGTATTATACGAGAGCACATGCCACCGTTCAAGGCGCGGCGGGGGCAGGCCCGACGCTGAGCAGGAGACGGCTCTCGATTCGAGCGGCGGCCTCTCGTCCAAGTAGAGCGGGCAGATAACCCGAGCCTTATGCGTTTCGCACAAATCTGGCGGCACTCGCTGTTCGCGGTCTTGGCACAGGCCACAGAACACCATGCGAGGGCGTTGGCGCTTGCGCGCGTCCTTTGGCCTGGACTCAAGGCCTCTTGGCTAGGCAGCTGCTCAGGTTGTGGGGACGCTGCGGAGCGACTTGTGTGCTGCAGCCCCCACGGGCTCCTCGAACAGTGTGAAATAGGTTACCGCCCTATAGGGGCAAAATAAGGTTAGGCACATCGTAAAGTCATCCTGGGCAGTCAGCGGTAGAGCCTTCAAGCACGAGAGTTCGTTTGGGACCAATCATGGAAGCGGCGAATACAACTCACTGCAGACCATCACTGGGAAATGTTTCAATGCGTGCAGAGACTATGCAAAGAAGGATGTGGTGAGGGAAATGGTGATACTACAAGACACATCACCCTTTAAATCTCTGCCAAGCTTATAGTCCAAATTTGGACACACCATAAAAAAGTATGATAAGGCTTCCAATACAAAGGATTGGCAGGCCAGTAACCAACAGTCCAATAAGCCTGTTCCCTTACAGTAAAGTTCCCTCGCAGGGCCCTTCTGGGAATCAGGAATACAGCTGGTGGGGCCGGCAAAGCACCTGTGGAACAATGGGAGCGGTGACCCGTGTGCTGTGCTTCGCACCTCCTGAGCGTGGCAGCAAGCGGGGGACTAGCTGAGCTATGGAGTCTCTCCGTTGTCTCCCAGAGCTGGGCCTGCAGGCAGCCCTGCGCTTTGGAAACAGGAATCAGTGCCAGCCGCAAAACCATGTAGCCAGCAGGCCGCGAGGAGAGCCCGGGGGAGCAGCAGCATGCGCAGCTGCTTGGCAGTCGCTGCGTGCCAGGGAACATCGCGGCCAAACCCATCCCTGAGCATGCCGACTGCCAGTCCCGGCCTCGGTGCGATA
>NDFG01000854.1:35468-48259 GCA_002167245.1 Sporophila hypoxantha | reverse complement strand
TCTTTCTTGCACTCTGAAAGAAAAAGAATTGGCCCAGCCTCTGCTAATCAACTGTCCACTTACTGGGTGTCTTCCTGTGGTAGCTCCCGTGCAAACACAACTGGCTGCCTGCTGAGCARGGCAATGSACGGCCACAAACAGGGAGGTCCCRGGTGAACATCAAMYCAGACACCTGGGGCAGTGCAGAGGATAGGGATAACTCTTGGAGGAGAAGCTGTTCTGTGTCTCTGATGATGCTGCCAGCCTCCTYAAGGAGCAGCCAAGACAAGTTCTGGAAGCAGCCATGTCCTGCTCTTTTCTGCTGTCAGATGCACACAGGACAGACTTGTTGCCCACAGGTCTACCAGACTTGATCCAGGAACAATGGAAGCRCATGCATTGGTAGGGAATGGGCTCCAGCAAGKGCAAAACTGGATCTTCCAGCAGCAAAGGCTGAGCTTGTGAACCGAGCCATGTCCTCAGCAGAAACAAAGTGCTTTCCTCCAGCCCTGAATGGTGGCCACAAGTGCCTGCCTTTCTTCTGCACCTGCTGCTGCTTCCTTTGTTCCAAGCCAGTCCAGGATTTAGGTTGGAAGCTTATGCACATGTTTTTTAGGTGCCTGCATGGAAGAGAGGGACGGCAGCTGCAGTACAGCCTCTTGTCCCTCTCACGATGGCATCAATGCTGCTGCCTTGGGACACCTGCCAGCGGAAGGCGAGTCTGGAAGGAAGCCCCCAAGCACAGTCACTSTAGMCAGTCAGGGGCACAGGCTGCAGCAGCCAAGCATTGCTGTGAGGCTGGCAAGCCAAGAGAAAGCCATTGTGGCCAAGTGTGCTGAAGCCTTTTGCTAAATCACACGCAATAGTGCCCACAGTATGGCCRCTCTGGAATGGCGGCTGGTGCAGACGCCTCCTRGAGCAGGTGRCYGRGTTCGGGGTGCTGCTGTTCCTGTGTGCGCTCTGGTGCTGTTTCTGTGGWGTCCAGAGCCYCTTTGGCAGCAGCGACTCAGCAGCCCTGCTCYAGGAGACATCYGTGCCCTGGCCACGGAGGCAGAAGCTCTGTGGGCCCAGAGCTCTGTGTCAGGAGGGCCTCATCCTCAGCACCATGGCCCAGGCAGGCGCGGGGGCCCGGGCAGGCCGCCAAGCTTTGCTCTGCCACTGCCCGTGGCTTTCAGTACCGTTGCCGCGGCAGGGCCCCTTGCCCTCCTTGTCCCCAGCCAGCCCGCCGTTCTGGACACCTCGGGGGGTTTGGTCCCCACGCCTGCCTGATATGGAGGGCCCAGCCCTCTCAGGGCTTCTGCCCCGAGGGCGTGGACCTCTTGGAAGAAGCGCCAGAGCAGCCGGCTTCAGGAACAAGGCTGACACCCAATTCCTCAGGCTTCCACGGCCTGCCCTTTTGTCCCCTTGGAGCCTCCTCGTCACCCACTCGCCTCCCACACGCCCTTGTGCCTTCCCACCACCTTGTCCCATCAAGGCCTTCTTGTTTCTTGCTGTAGCACGTGTCTTCAATCCTCACGGCCTCCCACTGCCCTGTCGGTCCCCCTCAGGGTCTCCCCCGCCGACCAACCTGCCCGCTAAGCTATGTGCGCAGCCCGAGGGAGCGTTCCAGAGGAGCCAGTTTATTGAGAGGCACCTCAGGAGGCTTATAGCATTCAGGAACACACAGGTTCAGGGAGCGACACTAGATGCCCTTCTGCTTCTTGTTTGCCATTTCTCGAGCACCTCAGTCCGGCAGGGATTCGCCTGCAGCTCCGCCCTTTTCTTTCTCTGTTCGCCAGCACATGGGGCTTCGAGCAGATACCAGGTCCAAAGGCCAAGGGGCTTCTGTCTCCCACTGCACATTTGGGCAAGCTTGTCTGCGCAGAAGGACCTGTTTTCCCCCTCTTGCCCCGTGCCCTGCGGACCTGGCACCAAGGAGAGCTCCTGGAGTCTGGTATTATTTTTATTTATATCCTAAAGAACAACTAAAAAGAATATATATATATCTTAAAGAAAAGATAAATCCGCGCCCCCGTTCTTCAGAATGGTGTCACAGGGACGAGATAGCCTTCTCAATCAGCTCTCCTCGAGCTCCAGCAGCACAGCCAGCTGTGCCCCAGAGACAAGGTTGTGCAGGATGCTCTGCAAGATGTGATCTGCAGCTTGCTGCAATGGATGGGAGTCCGGGAGCTCTTCTCCTGGTATCAGCCCGGAGGACAAAGGCTGTTATCGTTGAGCCAGCTTCTGGTGGCAGGGCTGATGTCTCTGCCCTTGTTTCAAGGCATGCAAGAGAGAGACAGAGCCACGGTCAGAATTTTCTCTGGGGACCCGAGGAAGCCCCCGAGCCGGCCCTGCCAGCCGGCTCTGGCTATGGCCAGGAGGGAGCAGGAGAAGAGGATTCAGCCCGAAAGCTTCGCCGGACACTATGCCTCTACGTGGGCCTGAAATGGGAGCGATGTGCTGTGGCCACGGCAGCCCTGCTGCGACAGGAGCAGAGCCTGGGCAGCGGAGGCAGGGATTGCAGTTTTATGTTGGAGGAGCAGGGTGGGGTTGGGTTGCATGGAGTAGGACAGGGCAGAACAGGGCGGGGCAGGATAGGGCAGGGTTGGATGGGGTTGGATTGGGGAGGGAGTTTGGGGCAGGGCACGGCAGGGCAGGGCTGGATGGGGCGGAGCATGAAGGGGATCTTTAGCTTGTGGTTTGCTGATGAATCTGATGCCTTCCWGTCGCATAGACTCCTGTGGGCTGTCCAGGTACAGCAGGGCTTGCCACAAGTGCTCAGCCCTTCAGCTCCTCTCCTCTGCCAGCTGGAGAGAGCTCCAGGAGGGTGCATGTTGCAGTGTGGGCTGATGGTTTGTTGTTGCTGTCTTCCTAAAGTGTCCCCACAAGGAGAGCGCTCCACCAAGCACACAGCAAATACCACACTCACACGCAGCAGCTGATTATCGATGACGGCAAAGGCTGGAAGTGTCATTGTATTGGTTTCCAGTGGTAGTTTATTTCACCTGCACTCGGAAAGGGTCCAGGAACAAAGGCAGTGAGATATAGATGTCCAGTGTTATATACTGCTATAAAGGGGCAGAGCCAACAGCAACAACCAATTGAATCATCATTTTAAAGGGTTAAGATTTCAGCTGAGGGTTAGAGCCAATTCATATTGAAGTTAGATACACCAGCAGTAGGTTAATGATTATTAGATGCTTAAGCTAAAGCTAACTGTTATATTATGAGCTCATTTGTAAAAGGAAGTGGAGCTAGTGAACCATTATAGGAACCATTATTGAAACCAGTAGAACAATGCCCATCACCTGGACTCTATGTCAGTCCATCATGAAGCAGAGGGGCTTGGACTGTGTCAGAGGTTCACAGAGACCTGACAATGACTTTCCTGACTTAATCCCTAAGACCACTGACCCAGTCTGAGATCACCCACCCAATTCAAGGGAAGAATTGCCCAGGCGTGAAGGACTAATAAACTCATTTTAATACAAAGCGGGGATTGGAGGTGCTGGGGGTATGCATATGTATTATTTTGGGAAATAAATGGAAGGCAAAAATCCTTGTGTGGCACAATCACACATTTCAGGGACAATCCCCACTGTGCCGCCTGCCGGCATAATAAACATAACACTTTCTAACTTTGATGAGTTAGAAAGTCTTTGTCAATGATTTTCGGTTTTAACGATTCAATTGGCAAGCCAAGGCAGGAGGAGACTCTGCTCAGCTGTGAGAGKAGCTCAGGACATGGATGTCCTCAGGGTGACCCAAGGGATATTCCTGGAAGAGCAGCCTCCGCTACCCAGACTGTTCATCCAGCAGCAGAAAAGGACCCCTGACTACTAAAACTCTGGACAAAATGGTTTGTTTAAAAATTTAAACAGTTTTGAGCAGTGACCTGTAAGGCATACGTGTGGTCAGGAAAGGCCATTTGGTAAGTCGTGGGAGACGTTCCATGCGCAACTTGTGCCTCTGTATTGTGCTTGCAGGCTGAAGTTGCAGTTGAAATCTGATTGTCAGAAGAAAGAGTTGTTGAACCGTTGTACCGAGCTTGGGCTTTTGTTGCTGAAAGAAGGGGATTTTGCCATTTGTTTCATCGTAGAGGGCTCATTCTGGTAGCAACTGGGGCTACCAGTCATAAGGGCAAATCCTGGTCTAAAGRGGTCATGCTGTCGTGAATGTGTCCTGACAGTGAGAACGATTGTGAGAGCATTTGTTGAGACATGCTGTTAGCATGACACATGTGGGAGGTGGACCCGCAGTTCCCTTTTTGGGCGACTGAAATGGCCCAATTCAATTTTCACCTCCAATAAGGGCATATTTTTCAGTGAGTGGCTTAAAGGCCAAACAGGATAATACCTCTTGTGGGGATCCCCTACACCACTCCCAGTGATTCAAGACAACAAATTTATGGGGCCTGCAGTCATTTGTGGATTCTTAATTTGAATGCGTTTCCCAGACATTAACGCCACATCGGTCTAAGCACTCTCCTCCTTGGTACACAGGGGAAAAGCTCCTATGATAGCTAAGATGGCATTATTTTTTATTTGATGGTAAGTTTTATGGAGTTTTATATTATCAGGCTCATGGAGGCCTCTTGCATCTCAATATTTTAAAAATTCCCTTATTTTAGCAAGTGGGGAAACTGATAATGTATTGACTCTTAGCTAGTTATTAACAAAAAATGGAAGCATTTTTGGTTTTAACAGTATTTTCCCGCTGTAATTCTGTCTGTAGTTCTCTTGATTTGAAACCACACTGCTGTAACAGGATCAAGGATGAGTGGGTGCCATGAAAACTCTAACTTGGAAAAGGCTGGTTGCCAAAACCAGGATTGCTATTTACCCCTCTTTAAGAGTGTAGAACCAATACGTGCTCTTCAAAGCATGTCTCAATTTCCTTTGATGCAAGAATGAGTTTGAACTATTTTGTTTTCCAGTGGAAGGTTAAAAATTTGCTACTTCTACTAGTATAAAAGGGTGAGATTCATGTCCTAGAGCAAGAAAACCTTCCATCCCCAAGAGGCAGCAAATATTTATTGTTCTAAAGGCCCACCATAGTAGAAAAAAACTGTTTGCGTTGGCAGTTGTATTATCACATATCCTTACTATTATCTTAATTTTTATTCTGTTCTGTAGTACACCATGACTGACTTACTGCTAGGCTGCTGCACATTAACAGTGTTAGGGACAGGAAAAAGAAGCCTTAAGTCAGAAAAAGTTCATTCTGCTCCTGGAAACACATTCTCAACAAATTTCTGAGATTGTAGTATGTGAAAATCAGGGGAAGAATTGTACCTAGGGATAACGTTTTGAAATGGAGTGGAAGAAAAAAAGTGGACCCCTGGCAATCTCTCCTTCTCTATCTGTATGGGCTCCTGCAGACATTGGCTGCAGTGCTCTGTGCTCTGTGCCTTCATTTTCCTATTCATGAGGAGACAAATAGCAATTGCAGTCCAAATTATCAGGCTGGACTTTCTGCCTGGAGTCGTTTAGGTAGACTCTGAGTGCAACCATGCAGAGCTAATTTCTGCGAAAGAGTTTTCATCCATGGGCATTACATAGATGTGAATGGTCTTCAGAAGTTTCCAGGCGGGAATCCAAGGCCTTGCAATGATTATTTTCTGGCCAAAGTTTTAAAATCAGTAAAAATGTTCTGGCAAGAGGCAGCGTCTTGGTCTGGGTCTGAAAACATTTGTATTAGTAAAGAATGAAATAGGAGCAACAATTGAAAACTTGTGTCTGGAAATAAGAAATGTTTGGAATGCAGAGTTTCCTTGATCGGTCAGAAATGTGAGAGATGAACAACACCTGTGGTATGACAGAGGGTGGTCCCTGGGAGGAAGAACAGGTGCTGATGAGGTATTGCTAAGTTAGCTTCCTCAGAAGTCTGCACAGCCTGTGAAGTAGGCAGAAGTTTTCTCCTTTCATCACCACAATCCTTGTCTGTCGTCTTTATCAAGTAATTGCCAGTTAAAACTACAGGCTTCAGATGCCCACCTTCACAGGATGGCTTCAGTTTGGCTTTTTTACCTGGACACTAAGCACAGCTTACATTTTCTTTCTTCTCTTCAGATGTAATGTAAAATGGAGTATGACACCCTTGATGAGTAATTTGGAGGGCCAATCTCAAAGCACCATGAAATGCCCTCCTTTCTGGCGCCAAAGGCAGCTTTGTGTCCTGCCCTTGCACTGCCTGCTCAGCAGGCAGCAGGGAGTGGCGTTCTGTTTCTTGGGCTCTGGCACGGATTGATTTGCTGTGGAGGCCACAGAGCTGTAAATGCTGCTAGCTGCGGGCTCGACGGGGAGCCCAATTTCTTTATTACTCTGGCATACTGCCAGGCCTATCCCATATCCTCTTCCTTGCTAAATCCCTCATGTGCTTTTGTGTACAGTGGGGAATGGAGAATCGGGGCCCAAGAACAGCGCCGAGAGAGGAAGCCTGAGTTCTGTGAAGAATTACAGAATTACCAATACTTTTAGAGCTCCAAGCAGAGTAATCTGACCAAGAGTTACTAATCACACAAGGAGAGGAAGATGGCAATCTACAATATTCCATATCTGCCTTGGTTTCATATCCATAATTGAATGCTTAAGATTTCAATGAAGAATATGAAGAAATATGAGGGCTGACATTGCAGAGAATGGAAAAGTTTCAACCATTAATAAACAGAGCAAATTATGTATAATGATGAACAATGTTCGTTAACCCATGATCTTTCTTGCTCTTTTTCAAATATTAAGGCAAAAATATAGGCTTCTCTTCTATGATACTAAAGAGCATAGGTTGGAATGTCATAGGTGAGTGGCTTGGCCATTAAAGCATAACCAGGCATTATTTAGAACATTTTGTCTTTTTAAAAATTGTTGCCTCGATCTTATGAGAAATGTGTGAAGAGTTGGTTTGATGCGTTTGACACTGCTAACAGCAAACCATTACTCATTTCTGAGAACAACACTGGATTTCCAGGAACAGTTTTTGCCACATTTCCCTCTAGAGGAAAGCCAGTTTGCCCAAGGGAAAAAAAATCGATGCTGGAGTGGTTTCACTGTGCTTCAGCAGAACAACAGGCACTACATGAATCCTCCTTTTACATGGCCAGCCCTGATGTGCTGATAAGACAGAGCTGGGAAGAGAAGCTCTGCAGGTAGGGCTCTTTCAGCAGCTCAGTAAAAGGCCTGGCTCCCAGCTTGCTTTGCTATTGCTGGTTGCCCACCACAAAAAAAGGTCATAAGCAAAGCTTCTGCGGCACAGACAAAAACCTGGTGCTATCCACAGAGCTAAACAAGCGGACATTAAACAAAAGCTGACCTTTTTTAGATTTGTTCCTTCTTTTGCTTTAAACTTCATGTCCCACTCTCAGTGCAGGCAGCATAAAGAAATCGGTTGCAAGTGATACCCGATTTTTATTTTCCCAACCTGCAGCCCTGTGCTTGCTGTACAAACAGCTCCACACAATTGTCCTGCCTCCTTGCCAAACTGCCTTTAGATGTGCTGAGTGTGGCAGGGAGGCCAGCAGCACCTTTGAGAACTGAGTGCTCACTGCAGTCTGTGGACATGCCTGCAAGCAACATCATTTTGTAAGGAATCCGTGCTCCTCACGCACCACTTGCTACCAGTGCTCATTTGGTTTAAATCCCTCTGTATGGCAGAGTGCCACCTGCATCAGGAAATCCTCAAAGATGTTGGCTGAACTGAAGGGTGTTTTCCATGATTGTAGTCAAGGCATGTGCATCATTTCCCACTCTGGGTGCTAGGAAAACAGTTAAAATGTGCGTATTTATGGTTCTGGCTGTTTTGTGTTGTCCTTTTTGGCAAAAAATTGGGAAGCATAAATGGAGGTGGATCTGTGGATACACCCACTTGAGCTGCCCTGCTTATCCCTGCGTCACCTCTCCCTTTGTGCTGCCAACCACGTTAGCCACAGCAGGCCTGTGGGAGGCAGGTTCTCTCCTCTTGCCTCTGGAAGGAGCTTGAGAGAGGCCAGCAAGTGAAAGCCCATGCCAGGATTCTTGCAGCCGAGGGCTGCTCTTCTTCATGGAAAAAGCCAGCAGCAACCCAGTTGCTGTCTCTGGACAAGTTTGTGCCCGGAACAGGATGGTGCAGCCCAGGGGCAATCCAGTCCAGGCCTTACGCAGCTGGAGGTGATGTCTGTGGCTGCTAATTACTCTGTCTGTCTGCTGTCACTGTGTGAAGCTTTTAGCTGTATGGGATGAGGCTCACTAACTTTCCTTAAGGAACTTACCAACTAAATTAAATCTGGCATTGACTAAGGACACCAGCTCGAATAAACACCAGAGGATGGTCTCCTCCTTGCAGCTCACCTTCTCATAGGCCTGATGGCCCCTTCTTGCTTCTTGGAAAAAACTCACCAGGAGCTGGAAACTTTTATTAAACCTTGCCGTTGATCCACTTGGAAAGGCAGCCTGGTGTACTCAATGCAGGCCTAGAAGGAACAGGAACTGGATGTTTTTCAAACCCTTACGTTGCACTTCCTGAAATAAATTATTTAAACATCTAAAGTGCCTCAAAGTTTCGTCAGCTGGAAGAACAACAGTCATCACAAGACAGCAAACAATCTTCCATATGTTCCCAAGAAGCAAATGGCTGTGTGTAACATTTCCTGAGCTCATAGAATGCGACCAGAGAGGCCAGTATCAAAATTCACATAGTACATGCAAAGCAGGCTGCAACATTCAGAACACAGTCCTTGCTGAGTCTCCACCTTGGGGCCCTGATTTTGGTATGAACAGCTGTAGTTTCTTTACATCGTGCTGTCACTTGTTTTCTCTGTTGATGCTGGCCTGACCCCTCCTGCTCACACTTGCTGGAGCTCTCTGGGATTAGCCACGCATTTCCACTGCTGGATTTCCATACCAAGTTAAAAAAAATCCAAATTCTTTCTTCACAGAGGAGCACACACATCTAGAAAAAAAATGGGCAAGAGCATTCTGTCTTTATGTCATGGGACACAGCTGGGCAAAGGGCACCCAGCCTGCATTATATGACAATAATTAGAAGCTGATAATTTCTTGCATAAGCATGGCTACTGCATTAATATATTTCCTGAATGGCCTATGATATTTCCCTATTTCAGAGGCCTAGGTTCCAGAAAAGCTCCCTGTAAATATGTTTCTCTTACTGCCCAAAAGCAGAGGAGACAAAGAAATTCCTTTCTCCTGCCTCTACTTGCTTAAAATTTAATGAGTACCAAAATTCTTTCCGTGTTACTAGGAAATGGCTTCTTCTTCTCCAGGTCACTCCAGCACAACAGACAACTACTAAAAAACAAATTCTCAGTTGTCAAAATAGCTGTAATATAGAGAAAACTCCTCAGAAACTGGAACTGGTATATGATAATTGGCCGAACTCTTGCGTGTCAACATTACCAGTTACTGTTAGGTACCAGCTACAGCTAAAACTTCATGTAATGCCACAGATTTTCTCTGTAACCACTCGAGTCACACTGGTCACCAGGAGTGTCTGGTTGTTTATTGCCTGCTAAAAACAATGAAGCCACTTCTGACACAGCCTTCGGTGGATAAAACTGTTCCAAGAGAAGGGTTGAGGATGTGTCTGGGCAGCCCCTTCGGGAGCCCTCCTAAGCTCGCCTCCCAGTTCTATTCAGAGTGAAACACTCAGCACTCCCTGCCCGATGGTTTGTCGAGCCACGTTTGCTTTCATCTTCCCCTCTCTGACAGCTCACATGGACGTGTGTGTTGCTTGCTGTAATTGCCTATTTTTCAGTGTGCATGCAAAGGAAAGCAGTCCTCCAGTGGCAATCGACGGGTCTCTCCCGAGGGAGATGACGAGCAAAGCACATTAATTGAGACAGACGTAGTCATGCTGCTTATTAAAACCACAGCATGGCTAGTGCTCAAATACTGAAGTGGGTAAGAGTGGACTGAGTAGAAGAGGGAAAATTATTTTCAGGTGTCTGTTTCTAAAACAACATTTTCAAAGAGGGGTTTGAGCACACAAAACCTCTCTTGATTTTGTGTTTGGACCATTAATGTTCCATTCCCATTGGTCATTGGAAAACACTGGGATAAAACTTGAGGGCAGCTCTACCTCAAGTTGATACCTTCCATGCAATCAGTTGTTCCAATCAGGTGCCCCTTGAACTTTTCAAAACCTCCCAAGTGAACACTAGTGTCCTTCTTAATATTGTTTTTATCTTGCTGCTAAAAAACTAAGTTGTCAGAAAATCCAGTCAATAAGTCTAAACTCCAGTTGTAACTCGATTTAATGCTGAGATTTATGCCCTTCTCCTCTGCTTTCTAATCCATTAAAACATTGGGCACATTTAATTGCTTGCTACATCATGGCTTTTGAATATACAGCTGAGGGGCATAGGTGTTCCAGGGAAGGTTTTGCAAAACATCTGCTCTGTGAAAGCAGTGCCTTGCCTGCTTCTGGAGGAGCCATTGTGCCATAGCCCTACAGAATTTGTGAGATGTTTTACATTTTACAATCTGGATGGCATGCTATAAACCATGTCTTTGGTGAGGGAAGGATTTGCATGCTGGTTTGATGTATGTGGCCAGCTCGTAGCCTGCTGCTCCCTTGAAGCAAAGGCGTTGTTTGCAATAAAAAATGCATCTAAAGGAGGTTTGCTTACGTGGGAGCACACTCAGATGCCTGCTGAAAAAGGAACTCACGTGATGGAGTTGAAAGCCCATGTATGGATCTTTTGATTGTGTCTGAATTCTCCATCTGATCAGGAAACTGATACAAGAAAAGAACCCAAAATTAGTCAAGTAAATGATTTAAAAAACAAGAGAAAACAACAAACACCAGCCATGGACTTATGCTGCTATTCCCCAGACATTTCTCAGTGGACTATCTTGCCTAGTCCCTCATCTAGCACAGAAAAAAATTGCTAAGACTTTAATCACAAGACTTCCTAGAGTAGATTAAAGCGCTAATTTTCACTTGTCCGATTTTAACTTATCTTTTAAACTCTGTATTGTATTTCTCTTCTTAATCTGAGCTGAGCTTTTGCCCACAAATACTGTTTAAAAACAGAGAGCATAATACTATGTGCGTGACTATTTCCCAAAGGACCAGGTTTGCGATCAGTCTGTGGTTAAAAAGTTGTGTAGATGCTGATATGGGATAAAAGACAATACTAAGAGGCTGGAAAGTCTATTTGGTCTAAAGAACATCTCTCCACCCTGTTGTGGAAACAGGCCACTTCATGAGGACCGTTGCAAAGTGTCTGTTATTAGGGGTCTGTTTTATCCCTGTAGTATACACATATGCATTGCCTAAGATACAGAAAGAAAAGAGACTATCTGTTATACAGATATGAGAAATTGCATGCTTGTTTTTCCATCTGCCTTTAGGAGACTGTATCCAATATATAGTATTGTTTTACCTCTGCGTAACTAACATCAGCTGTTTTGTCTTTTATGCTGATGTACTTTTTAGAAGATTTAATGCCCAATGTGCTGCCTGATTGTGTTTTACTTTTGCATAGTAGCTGTGGACGGTGCTCCTCTAGGCAGCTGCAATGAACCTTCTGCATTGTAATACATTATTTTCTGTTTTTGAAATGATTGCTTCTAGGCTGTATTAATTACTGATGTCTGCACTGCAATATGTACCAAAGTCTAATCAGTTCATCTGTCAGTATTGTCATGCTACCCGACAAGAAGACTTAAAACCATTGCAGCCTGACCTAATTAGATGCCAAGGTTAAGCATGTCCTACTGCTTCTTCAGATGACTGTTTCTGCTGCCAAGATCAATGGAGGCTTCTAGAGAAAATTGTGTGCGACTTTTAAACTAGATTTTAGCTGGAGTGACCTGACTCCCACAGAAGCAGGCATTTCCACATATTCCAGAGCTTTTCGCAGTATGTAGGTCCACAATCAATTGAGTTAACTTGCTAAGTGGCTCAAATGAATAAGTTAATTTCAGTTAGGGTGGTGTGTCTTCTTTTCTCCATTCAGTCAGAAGTGGCCTCAGGTAACAGTGGCGTCTTCTAGTTCCTCACTCATTCCCCATCCTGGCGCTCCATTGGAGTTTTTCAGAGTTAGCCTCTGCCTAACCTGAAGAGACCAGCACCAGCACCATTCTTGTGCTGAGGAGGATTTCAGGGATAACTAACTTCCTCTCGGGGAAACCAGGAAAACCCTGGGTAGTGGGATAAGCCAAATAAACCATTCTGTTCTGGGGACTGGCAGGGGCTATGTGGTGCCTGTGAGACAGGGTCCAGACGCAATGGCGGTCTCCCAGTTCTTCATGGAGGATTTATGTGGTCAGAGGGGCTGCTGTCACTTAAACCAGGCCTGCTCACCAGAGCTCAAGCAGACTCTTCTAAGTGTGGAAATTCTAGAGCGCTAAATGATGAGCTCTGTGCTAAGAAGATGCCACTACTTATTTGCAGAGTAGAATGTAACCCACATACCTGAAGGCAGCGTGGCATCCCATAGTGCTGCAGTTCTGAATAATTTTGCTTCTGTTCTTGATGTGGAAAAATGTTGCATAATTCAGGAATAGTGTTTTCCCACCATATCTCCTCGCACTGAGTGTCACTTGTTTCTGTCAGGGACCCACGGTCTTTCGTGCAAGTCAGTCTGTCCTGCTGAAGACTCCAGGGCTTTTTGAGAAAAGCACAGCACAGGTGCAGCTCGATCAGCTGGAGTTTTCCCTGTCACTCAAGGTGTGGACTGCTGTCACCAGACATCCTTTATACAAAATCCTTCTTAGGATTTTTTCTCTGCTGAAGCTGAAGAGTTCAACAAAACGTAAACAAACTGATTATCTGCTTTCTGTGTGAATTGCAGACACGTCAGTTCTGGATTGGCCCAGATGAGTGTTTGGAGGAGA
>NDFG01000854.1:11049-35443 GCA_002167245.1 Sporophila hypoxantha | reverse complement strand
TGAAAGGGCCGGGGAAAAAACAAAGCAAGTGGGGTGCATGATCCTTAAATAAAATCCCCTCCCCAGCTGTGACTGTGTGTGTGTCTTGTGTTTAGTTTATGGGGGACCGGAATTTTATTGGTTGTTCACGGTAAAAGGTGTTTATTGTTTGTGGAATTTTTGAAATAAGAAGTTTGAGGTGCTTTAGTGTTAATGTGGCCAATCCAGAACTGAGCTCTCTCGGACACAGTCCGAGAGAGCAGGGTTTGTTATCATTCTTTCTATTCTATTCTTAGGTAGTTAGCAGCTTCTGGAAACTCTCCTTTTCTTTTCTTTTTAAGTATAGTATAATAGATGTATATATGATAACATAATAAATCAAGCCTTCTGATCATGGAGCCCATCTCGTCTCTTCCTTCACCCCGAAAACCTTGTGACCAACCGTCAACAATTGGTGACCCCTCGTGTTTCTGAGGACATTTATCACTTGGTGAGACTCCAGAGGAGCATTGCTGCATTTGGGTAAACCCCGAATATGTGGCATTGATGGTCATCTCACAGGTGACCACAGAAGTGGATTTGGCCAGGAGCTGAAGAACCGAAGATCCAGATTTGGACAGAGTTCACAGCAAGGCTGACCACAAAAAGGACCTTTTGAAGCCTCCAGGAAGATGCCCAGCAGCCTCGAGCAGCAGCTGGCCAGAGCGTGCTGGACTCGGTATCAAGGTACTGTTGGCTTTTCCCTTCCTGAAAATGCTGCCCTGTACACGTGGTGGCTGGAAAAGTGGAGGAATTTTCCCACTGAGGCACAAGTCCATTTTTCTCCCTCAGAGGACAGGCTTGTTTCCCTCTGGGGCAGATGGGTTGAAGAGGACAATATTCCTATGGAGAAGAGACAATTATATGAATTTTTTCYATGGGCAAAGTTCTTTGGATTTTTCACTAATGTGCTATATGCCCTTGATTCGTATGTATGGGAATGCATGMAATTTGTCTGCCAAGTTGTTTGGGATCGGACTTTCCGTGTTCCCCGCGTTTATCCCGTCTTCATGGCATTGTTCCCGGTTTTAAAARGAAGCCTTCTGATCATGGAGCCCATCTCGTCTCTTCCTTCACCCCGAAAACCTTGTGACCAACCGTCAACAATGGAGGGATAGAAAATAAAAGGACCCTTGTGAAATTTTCCACACAGTGGTGGCCACTCTATAGGCTTGAAGCAGGGGTCAGGTGACCCCCAACTGAAACCCTACATTATGAGACTTTGTTKCAGCATATGCTGTTTTTGAGGCAGGAGCAAGAATGGYAAGAGGTGATGTATGCTGACATGTTTTTCTCCCTCCGGAATTACCCTGAGTGGCAGAGGGGTTGTGGAGTCAGGGTTCCCTCTGACCCCTTTGTGTTGACCTTGGAAAAAGATAATGAAGCTAATAGGGGAAGGCTGAAARAGTGTTGTAGTGCGTGCTCCATAAATCAGTGCTGCACACACCCAGACGAGGTATACCCAGCTGACTCACTGAAGCAGGAGCTGGGGAATCTGTTTGAGCCACCCCCTAGGWGGCAAGGGGGGCAGAGAGAGGCAGCAAATTGGGGAACAACCTCAGCTCCAGCTCCAACTCTTATTCTACCTCGCAAGACTTCACCCCAACTCCAACTTTTGTTTCACTTTGTGACATCCCTGTCCGGACTTCAGCTTTTGTTCCACCCCCTAAGACTTCACCCTCAATTCCAACTCCAGCTCTTGCTCCACCCTCTAACACCTCTGTRCAAACTCCAGCTCATATTCCATCCCCCACTCCAATTAAAGCRACTACTATTTCAACCCCAGCTCCAGCTTTAAACAAAGCTATTACTATTTCAACTCCAGCTCTGATTTTAAGCCTGGCTGAACCAACTCCGGCTTCTATCTCAAGTTCAACTCCTGCTTCTATTCTATCCCTCACCTCAAATTACTACTCCTAAATTTTTCCAACTACTCAGCAGCAACAGCAAAATGAGAGGAGCCCCCTGCCAGAGGTACTGAAGCCTTCCCGGCCTTTGGGAAATGCACTAAGAATGATAACAAGCACTTTGAGGGAGCTAGTAAGCCATTGAAGGGAAGACAATGTTTAGTTAAAAAAAAAATTTTTTTCCCCCCCTTTTTTTTTCTACAATGAATTTTAGAGGTTTGAGGAAAAGATTCGCTAAAACGTTATTGGAGTGACCCAATAAGGTATGGTCGTTGCAAAGAAATTGAAGTTTACGATTAAACAGCATCGACCTGATTGGGTTCAGATCTCCCAGTTGTTTATTGGATCCTTACCTGAAATTGAAAAACAATTGGTTTAAAGGTAGCAGGGGGCCTTAGCAGAAGATGCTTGTAGAATATACAGAGTGATAGAAGAGGATGTTCATTCCTTGTGGGAAACTCAGCAAATGCCTTTGGATGTCCAGAGTTGCCGAGAACACCGTCGGGGGCTCAGAGGACCCTGGCATGCTGGCCCAGAACACCTTGGTGGGCTTTGATTTTTGACCCTTGCAGTCGAATTTCCAGCTTTGTTATGAGGACGTGAAAGGTCACACAGGTTTGAATAGCTGTATTAGAGATATTCATAGGGTGAAAAATGTAGATTTTAGGATTTTTGGTATAGGGGGTTATGGGACAAAGTGGAGGAAATCAGGGCATGTTCTAGTCCATTCTTCTTTCTTTCTTCTTGTTCTCCTTTATCTGCTGTTGATGTTGGCACTTTGGGATTGTTTTAGAGTAGTAGGCACTGTCTAAACATTAGGTGATAGGTATTGGGAATTAAGTGTAAATATGTTATACGTAGTTTGTAGTATAAAAGGTAACACTGCCTCCGGGGACAGTTCAGAGTGTCGTTGGCTGCCTTTGCTGAGCAAGATCTCGGGCTGGCAGAAAGAAAATTTTATAGA
The DNA here is from genome assembly GCA_002167245.1 of Sporophila hypoxantha. NCBI lineage: Eukaryota > Metazoa > Chordata > Aves > Passeriformes > Thraupidae > Sporophila > Sporophila hypoxantha. The sequence goes on along the minus strand of NDFG01000854.1, from coordinate 32,554 downwards.
TAAGAATTAATAAACAAACTCAAGACCGAAAGCTGAAGAGTCCAGACCGTTCTTTAGTCTGCGGGCTGAAGCAGAGACATCCTACCACATTTCTCGGGGCAGAGAACATCAACCAGCCGGACCGAGAATTCCTCTTCAGGATCCACATTGGAATTGCTAATGATGGAAGTGGATATGGAAAGACTAGAGGATTATCAAGACTTTCATAGTAAGAGGTTAGAAAGGGCATTCCTAAAACAATGACTGGTTCAGCCCTATATTACAATTAAGCAAGCGTCCCTCCAAAACACCTTTCTGAAAAGTTTTCTAGAACATTGTGTGTGGCCTGAAAATGCATCCTTCTAACCAACTTAAGATCTTCTGAAAATCTGAGGAAGGGGTACGACATCTAGTGGATTTATTCTTACGGGACAATCTACAGGGACATTAGATGCAAACTTCAGAAGATACGGGTCTGACAGCATGAAATTTAGAGACTTTCTAGAATAGGGCAAGGAAAGAGTATTTAGTAACCAGGAAGAAAAGTGCAAAGAAGGGATGAAACATTATAAGCAGTAGTAAGGGAGAAGAAGAAAAAGGGAATGTGCGACAAAGGCTAACTAAGGCATGGGCACCATTGGCTAAGGAGAGATCAATGTGCATTTTGAAGAGAGTTGGGACCTGGAAGAACCAGTGCCCGTAACGAAGAAAGGTGATGGAACAAAAGAAAGAGATCCAAAAAGGGGAGTGCGTGGTTGCCCATGTTTAAGGAAGACTGATTGTGGACTGGAGGATCTTAGCCTAGGAGACCCTCTGGTTAATAATGAACCTTGGAAACAAAGAAAAGGAAATGGGTTTCCTGATGGACACAGCGGCCACATACTTTGTGCTAAATAAGCTTTAATGCAATACAGATGATTGATGTCAAGTGTAAAGGGGGGCAAGTGGCCAATTTGAAAGGAGCTTTGTTTTGTAGGCCATTGAAAATATAAACTTGGGAAACAAGGAGGAATTCACAAGTCTTATATATGCCAATGCTCCATCAGCACTTTTGGGTAGAGATTTATGGAACAATTAGAAGCAAATGAGACATTCCTGTGGAGGTTAAGGAGTTTTTGATTGACACTGTTGAGTCAGGGATGGGAAATGAAAGACCCATTCCTCAGAAGGTGAATGAGGTAGGCAATTTAATGAAGTAACGCAGGTTCTTTTATAATGTGACTCGTAAGGCTGAGACTTGATTGGTCTCAAGTTAAAAAAAACCTCTCCACACTTATTTTGGTGAACTATGAATAGCACACTCTCGGAGAAACCATATCTATAAACAACGGTTTACAGAAAGAGAGAGAATAATTGTTTTAAATCTTTTCTCTGCGTTTCCCAGGCTGGCCTGGGGAGAATTTCTCCCTGTTCTTTTTTGACTGAACTGAGAAACATCCACAGTAAAAGACCAAGAATATGCTTAGCCTGATGCTTAATAACCAATTGAAGGCTTAAAGTTGAAAGTTGAAGATGAGATTCATAGGAAATTCTGGATCAGGCCTCTTTTCTCGCGCGCTCGCTGGGGCTTCTTAACATCCAGGGAGAGCAAAGATGCATCCCCAGTGCAAATTAGGCTTTAAAGAAGGAAGACAACCGGTTAGGATCAAAGGCAGTACTTTGAAAAAGGAAGACAGAGAAGGGATTAGCCCCAGTAACTGAACACTTTTTAAGATAGGGCCATTAAAAGAGTGTCAGTTCTGGAGTTCAACACTCCCATTTACCGGTTAAAAAGCCGGATGGATCATTACCAAATAGTACAAGATTTAATGAGCTGTTAATAAGATTAAACTTGAGTATTTATTACCCGACCCCTACGCTCTGTAACTCGTTTAACATCTGAAAGCTAACATCTGAATGGTTTTACTGTTCTTTATTTTGAACGACTGTTTTCTTTTGTCCTCCCTTCTCCATTAAGGCAGCCATAAAATTTTTGCATTTGACTGCGGATAACCCCAAAACTGGACACAAAAACCCAGGTCACATGGTTAGTTTCCGCATTCAAGGGTTCAGAACTCTCTTACAATATTGGAGAACACTAGCTAAAAAGACTCTGGGAAATCCTGGGAAAGTTCTATCAGAAGAGGACAGGAAGTTACAAATGTGGACTGGACCTTTTGGTAGCTACCAAAAAATTCAAGAGGCATGTGTAGAGTGGATGGAAAGTCTCTTAAAACTTTTTTGGGCCTTAAAGGGGTATTGGAGTATCCCAGAAGAAAGGCCCAAAAATGGCAAAGCAAACAATTGTTTTATTTGGCTACGAGGTTAGTGCTGGACAAAGAACTTAGACGGGATTTCAAGGAGGCAATATGCCAGACCCCAAAGCCCCAGAAAGTAAGAAAGAACTGAGAACCTTTTTAGGCACTGGGACTGGGTGGTGCAGGCTGTGGTTTAAATTACGGACTCTTAGTCAAAACCCCTATATGCCTTGATTACGGAAGGACACAGGAGATCTCCAATGACAAAAGAAGCACACAAGCCTGTCAGCCAACTGAAGAAGGCCCTCATGTAGCTCCAGCCCTGGGACTTCCAAATGTGAGCCAAAACCATTCTTTTAGTTTCTCACAAAAAAGCAGGGAATTGCTTTTGGAATACTGGCACAAGATTCTGGGCCCATACCCCAGCGGCAGTCCCTACCTCTCTAAGCAGCTGGATGCAGCGGCTAAGGGATGGCCAGATACCTCAGAGAGGTTGCAGCAAGTCACAATGAATATCCAGGAAGCACATAAATTCACCCTGGGGCCAGAAGATGGACTGTGCTTAGTTGCTCCATCAACTTCCTAAGTGTCTTGCAGATGCTTGGAGGTTAAACTGGGAGACATGCCGTGTCTCTCCCACAGAGATTCTTGAAATACTCCAATGCCATAATGGTTGGTACTCGATGATGTAGAAATTGTTGCGAAAACTAACCTTGTGTACTACCCAGCTTCTTTCCCACAGTCGGTAGTATTGTGGAGAACCAGTGAACCAATCTGATTGCCTGGAGTCTATGAAAGCTACCTACTTCCGTCACCCAGGTCTGAAGGACACCCCTTCTCAGGACACTGAGACCTGGTTTTTCTGATTGGAAAGCAGCAACGTCGTCAGGGGAAAAAGGCACGCTGGGTATGCAGTTACCACAAGCCAAGAGGTAATAGTCTGGATCCTTACCAACTAACACCTCGGCACAGAAGGCTGAAATAATTGCCTTAARGTGGGCTTTAGAGGTGGCAAAAGGAAAGAAAATCAGTATCTACACAGARTRGAAGTATGTYTTTGGGGTAGTCCATGCACATGGAGCCATCTGGAAGGAKAGAGYACTYTTGAACTCACAAGGAAAGAGCATTAAACATGCACAAGAGATAATAAAACTGTTAGGGACAGTCCAGCTACCTTAAAAGGTAGCCATCATGCACATCAAGGCACACCAAAAAGTGAGCTCTGAATTCGAGGAAGGATATGAGCTGGCAGACAGAGAGGCAAAAGAAGCAGCTAAAGGTGAGGTTGTTGAGACAGTTGAGGCAGCCTTAATCCCAGATGGACAAATTTCTATTGAAGGTAAGCCAAGGTAGAGTAAAAAAGAAAAAAGGCTTATTGAGAAAGAGAATGGAGGTTATAATCAAGAGGGGTGGGCTGTTACAGATGAAGGGAAAGGAAGGCTTGTGATCCCGTCTTCCATGCTATGGTCATTAGCYAAAGACAAACATGAGAAAATACATTGGGGAATAGTCGCCTTGTAGAATTACTTGAAAGACAGAATCCTAGCCAGAAACTTGCAAASTACACTGATTCAGGTGACTTGTRAATGTACCCTTTGCCTCCAAACTAATCTCAAAAATATTCCTGAACCAAAACTTGGGCAAATTGGGAAAGGATATGGACCTGGGCAGCAATGGCAAATTGATTTTTCAGAACTACCCAGGCAAGGGGGGTACCGATACCCATTGGTGTTAACAGATACCTTTTCAGGGTGGCCAGAAGCTTTCCCTACCAGAACTGCTAAAGCATTGTTACAAGAAATAATACCACGTTTTGGAGTCCCAGCTATAATGTCTTCAGCTAGAGGGCCACATTGTATTTCAAAAACTGTGCAGCAAACTACCCACCATTTAGGCATAGACTGGGAACTTCATACTCCAAATCATGCTCAGTCAAGCAGTCAAGTGGAAAAAATGAATCACTTGATAAAGCAGCAAATAATAAGACTGGGACAAGAGGTGCAGTTACCTCGGCCTCAGGCTCTTCCATTGATGGGGTCTCTGAGACTGAGATGACCCTGAGGTGTTAGAAAGTCTCTTTTTCCCAGCCCCGAGACCAAAGAAGAAGAAGGGATTCCTTGGCTCTCATTCTCAAGGTTGTTTATTTTTTCTTATCTATAACATTCTTTCTCTGACCTGCTGAGGTCTCTCTAGCAGGTCAGGTTCAGGCACACTGACTGCCCTCAGGGCGATGTTCTCTTTTTACACTAAAAACTAGGTGTACTTTATTTACAATAATTTTTCAATACCTATCATCTGTGTTAGACAGTTTCTCTCTCCTCTAAACCAATCCAYAAGTGCCACCATCACAGCAGAAGATGGAGGCTAAGAAGAAGAAGGAGAAAGACAGAACATGCCCAGATTCCTCCATCTTGCCCCCTGAACCCCCATTCTAAAAGCCTCAAAATTCTACATTTTCACCCAGTGATAAATTCACTATTATTCTATTCAAACTCTTGTGGCTTGTACATCTTTGTACAAAGTTGGTAATTGTTTCCATGGGTTAAAATCGAAGGCATGGGGTGTCTTTGACTCCATGCCAAGGTCTCTGAGCCCCCTGCTAGGGTCTTGAGTCCTCCAGGGCAGTCAGAGGAAGATCCTGGGTTCCGACATTCCATTATTATTATGAATCCAGACCAAAGCAAGAGTAAAGGASAAACTGAGTCCCTTTGAAATACTGTATGGAAGGCCATATGTAATTCAAGAAGGGACAACACCCACTCAAGCAGGGGAAGAAACCCTACACAAATATGTGGTGGCCCATAACAAACAACTTGGAGAAATTGAGAAACGTGGCTGGGGCTCGAAGAGCAGAGAATTATGATGGACCTGTAATGCATGTAACACGCTGGGGATTATGTATATGTTTAGAGTCTTTTATGCAGAGAAGATCTGATTGAACCACAGTGGCAAAACCATGCGCAGAGTGCTCCTCACAGCATCTTTACTTGCAATCAAGTATACAGGAAACACAGCGCACTCAGGATCCATTCATTCCCAATGTGAAGAGGACAGGCTCCGCAGGGACTCTGGAACAGTTATAACCGGTGACTCTATGCAAATGAAATGAAAACTTTCTTGAGATATAAATAGTGGTGTCGGGTAACAATGATAAGCATTAGTTTAAGAATAAAAGTTGGTATCTATAATGGAGCATTAATCAGGTGAGTGTAAGCCTGGAGAGTTGGGGCATTGTGCGATTATCATTAATAAGCCACAGACTAATGCAGTAACTGCTTGGATGATATTAGTACGGTATTACTGTTATAAATGCCAATGAAAGCCGTGACTGACTCCTGTAAGCTCTAGTAATGCAGATGCTAAAAAGTTACCAAATAAACTGTGTGGGTAAAGGAGAAATATTTTGGGGATGGGAAATATGGTTTTGTCCAAGGATGGGGTTCCAGAATTTCAATCAAAAACACACACCCATGAAACGTATTCAGATGGCCGCTGCAATGCGTGACAAAGTACTTTAACCAATTGCCACACGCAAGTTTAGTACTCAAAATAGATATAGGTTGTGCAAATGACAAGGATTTTAAAGATAGAATTTAGTAAAATACTTCAGTTATTTGATACGCTTCCCAAATGGATATAGAGGTTAAAAATACCAATAAGCCATATCCAAACACTGAAGAACCACAAACTACTCAAATCCACCCTAGAAGTCCCATGTTCCATAATGACCCAAATCTGGACTGTATGCTGTGTATTAGAAGGCCAGAACATATCTAAAAATTGCTGAAGTAAAAATAGGGTGAGATGGACGATGATCGCAAGTAAATGCATCTGCCATTGGCCTGCATTGTGCTCTCCATTTTAAAGGACCACTTTATATATGGACTAGGACTAATATGGCTGCAGGAACATATGCTTTATATGTCCAGGACAGAAGAAGAGACTTACTGATTATTGGAACGGAACTCAGGGTTTATAATGACAATGGATTCAGACAGTATTTAGAATGAACAAATCTGACAGCACTTGGTAGATTAGGATATAGATGGGTGAAAATTCGCAACAACCTTTTGGCGAATCTTCCTATGTTTGGGCATTCAGGTACCAGCAGGGAAATATCGTCCAAAATATTTTGCCAGTAACTATGGGAAAAATACAGAAAGGACAAGATCAAATCAAAATCTGATAATTGATCTACACTTGTAGATCTACAGCTATTTATGTATTGGTAAGGAATGGAAATTTGCCTTGGGAAGCTAGATAAAGGGATGAACTGGTGGAGGTGTTAATCTGTTCTAACGAGCAAAGTGTCCAAGACTTACTTAAGTAGTGTTCTCAGTTTCAAGGCAAGATGTATTCATTACTATCTGTTGGGAGTTGTCTTTGTCAAGTGGGGCAAGTTTGTCTATCTCTCTCTCTGAGTGTCACAATCACTCGTCCCTTGGTCTCGGGCGGCTGTCCTGTTCTTCGTGCCCAAGATATGTCAGGTGGAGGATACCTGGAGTGGCCCCACGCCCTTGAAGAATGAGACAGGACTGCTCCGATGTTCGGTCTTGGGGTTGTTTATTATTTACTTAATCTACAAAGTTTTTCTCCCTAGCAAGCTGAGAATCTGGAGAGTTTCAGTAAAGCAAGCCACGCCACAAGCACTCTGACTGCCCCCAAGGCGGTGGTCGTCCTTTTTTATACTACCAAAACCTACATGCATCATAAATTACCTTTAATTCCAATAGCCTAATACACCTACATGTTAGACAGTGCAACTTAATTACTCACTAATAACACCAATCCCAAAGTCCAACATCAACAGCAGAAAAATGGAGAACAAGAAGATAAGAAAGAAGAAGGACAAGACCTGCCCTGATCCCTCATCTTGTCCCCCATAACCCCTATATCCAAAATCCTAAATCATACATTTTCACCTGTGTGCACTCCTGTAAATACACCTTCCAAACTCGTGTGACTTTCCAAATCCCATACCAATTTGGCAATATCACTAGAAAGATCAAGTCAAGCCCACTAGTGTTCCGGGCACACTATGCAGGATCTCCAGAACCCCCCAGCGGGGGGGGGGTCTTACGGCGACTCTGGATAACATCCGTAAGTGATGTGCGAGTTTCCCACACTGGGAGGAGACTCTGCTGATAACAGGCTATTGCAATGTCACTCTGCATGACTGAATATAAAACTCGTATAGTCCATTCTCCATTGTTGAAATGCTTCCACCCTAGAGGGAGAGGGCCATAGCATTGCTCAAAAGATTGTAATCTCCAGAAGTTTCCCTCGAAACATCCAGCTACACGCTGCTCCCGCTAAGATTTCCCAGTTAAGACTCACAGCATCTGCCTCTTTCTTCTCACTAGATCTTAGATAAAAAGAATAACACACCTTTCTACAAGATCCCCCTGCTCCATCAGAACCAACCTGAACACTTTCCAAGAAGTCTGCACGCCAGCATTTCAATTAGGACTGCTACCAAACACCCTGGACCAACAGGGTGTCAAGTTGGTGTTCTGACTCTGGCAGTGTTGTCCTAGTGTATATTGCATTGTTTTTATATTATACCTTTTTATTTTTCTTCCCTGAAAAAGAACTGCTATTAGTCCTGCCTTCCAATTTTTTTTGCCTGAGACGCCCCCTATAAATTTAAAATTCCATAGCAATTCCAGAGAAATGAAGAAAATTATACATTCTCCATTTCAGGAGGAGGCTCTGCCTTCCCTTGGCAGGCCACCTGCTTTTCGAATACACAAGCACAGTAGTCATTGGGATGTAGATGCATGTAAAGTCACATCCCCACTAGGGTCCGGAGATGAGCTCTAGCTCTTATAATGGGTTGAGCCCATCAACTTCTTGTGCTGTTGTTGTACTGGGAGACTCAACACCCAATCAAGTGATTAAGAGTTGATCTTTTACGGCTTGGGATCCCATTGAAAAATCAATCAGTGAAATCATAGGTGACATACCCAGAAACGACAAAATTGAAATGGTGAAGCAGGATCCACCCAATGCAGCCTGCCTCTATGACGAGGGCATGAGATACCTTTGGAAAATTCCTAGGCCTCTGGCGTGATGGTTCTTGGTGAGTTGGGGTCCTCCACAACCTCGCAGGATGTTAAAGAGATGGTGCAAGGTCCTCCCGTGCTGATTCCCAGCAGTGGACAACAAAACTTATGCTGCTGCATAGTTGATGTAGCTCCCTTTAGGGTTCTTGTGTGTCCTTGATGAGAGGAGTTGCTGCGGTGCGATGGTCTGCTCGCCCCATTTGAAGTTGCAGGTAGATCCATGGGCAGGTACGCTGGATTTTTCCCTTGGCCATCAGGAATCCTGCTTCTTCAGTAGTTTTGAATAGTCCTTTTGAGCACAAGGTCAACATGAGTTAGAGTTAGTCTCGACACAGATAAGATTATCATCCATATAATGTAAAATTACATGCATCTGGAAATGTTTTTTGAATAGGTGAAAGGATGTGGCCACATATGCAAATGGCTGGTGAATTCTTCCTTTCTTGTGGAAGAGCTAACCAAATAGCAATGTTTTGAGGGGAGCTTGTCTATTTCAAGATGGTACTGAAAAAGCAAATCTTAGCACATCTCCAAGATGGAGTGGAAATTAAAGAAACAGTCCTTGATGTAAATGAATGGCTATTTTCCAATCCTGGGTCAACAACTGAGGCTGAGGGCAGGCCCGGCTGGAGGGGGCCCATGTCCTTCGATGATGGCATTGACTTACAAAGGTCCTGTAGGAGCTGCTTTATTTTTTTCAGTTTTTTGATAACAAAGACTGGTATTATTCCAGGGCTATTTGAATGGAACAATATGCCTTTTTGAGTAAACTGTTCCTTCGTCAGGGTTTTGAGCGCCTTTAGCTTGTTTCAGTGAAGGGCCACTGATCCACCCAAACTGGATCATTCTGTTTCATGGTGACAGAGGAAGTGGTGTGTCTGCTACTGTCCCCGCTAGAGAAATCCTGTGGTGGAGAGGGATTACTAGCCTGGCACCCCATTGTGATAGGATGTCCTCTGCCACACAATGTGAGAGTTGCCTCACTACATAGTGGTCCACTGTAGCAATTTGGCTGTCAGGTCCTTCCATGAAGACTGTTCTTTTACTCTCTCATAGAAGGGGCTCGCTCCTCCGTCCGGCCTGAGAGACACTAATGCGGGCAAGCTTCCCATCCTTCTGGTCACTCAGAGGGGCCGCGAGGTGGCGTCCATCTCCGGTGTCCGCCACTCCTAAGAGAAAGATTACCCTTTGTAAATAGGCCCACTTTCTGTGATGGGTCTGGTCATGGCCACAATATCTCCCAGAGAAGCCAGTAGAGATTTTCTGGACCAATAGCTGTAGAATCTGGCAATAAAAAACTTGAGCATGAGGTGTAAGTTAAGGCCAAAAAAAAACCCCCAAGGGGGACTAGTGCTGCAACAGTCACTGTACATGCTATTCCATTGTAATCGGTTTGGAACTCCAGTAAACATTGTCAAGAAATCAAGTCAGAAACCGAGGGTCCCCAGATAACTAAAATGTCCCTTGGTGTTTGTGAAGGTGCATTATTACCCATTTGGAAGGTGTAAATGCATTTCATTAGAGAACAGATTGCAAATGTGCTTAGACGATTCTTCAGCGTCCTGGTTGAACTTGCAGGTTGGATTCCTTGAGTTTGAATTCTTTTTATAGTAGGTGCACATAACATTACTTCCCTGCAGTGTTGGCTCTCTAAGATGGTCAGGAAGAGGGGCAAAATGGCTGGCAATTATTGTTATAGCATTGGACAGGGCACTTGCACTCAGCTTGAAAGATTTCCATCCCAGACAGCCGTTGATGATTTGGTGGTAAGCTGGCTTGATGATAACCTTGTATGGTGGTTTGAAACGTGGGAGACAGTATTTATAATGTTCTCTACAATCGGAACAAGATGCAGATGGACAGTTTGAGGAGGGGTAGCTGCTGACAAAAATCACTGTGACATTTGGACGCTTTAATTTGTTATTTCCACAATGACTCCCAACAAAAGGAGTTCAGAATAGGCAAGAGGAGGAGAGACATCAGGTGCTGGACGTCATCGGGCACAAGAGCATGGGCTGAGAAAGTCACATTAAGTAAATTTTAAAAAGTAAGGTACCTCCATCCATAGTCTTTGCAAGCCTTGCAAAGCTCTTTTAATTTCCTCGTAAGGCATGCTTTCCCAATTTTGGGCTCCTTCCCTGTTGAACACAACTGGTGCTGCTAATTTCCCTGCTATCTCCCAATTTCCATCCCAGCAGCAAGCATTCGCACCTCTGTCCAGTTATCCACAGGCTCGGTATCAAAACTTGAGGATCACTGGACTCCTCCGTAGAGGGGGTGTTTTAGTCAGAGATGTGCAGGCTGTAGTGTGACGCTAAGGCCCAATGTCATGGGGTGCCGTAACCAAGATGGCTTCCTTCTGGTCACCATCATGTCTACTTCCGGTCCTGGTGACATGGGAACCAGAAGTGTCATTGTTGCTAGGGGTGGAGCTGGAGGAGGGAGGGGAGGCAGGCCCTGCATTGGAAAGGGAGGAGCCACGACAAAGGAAGTGGGAGCAGGAAACAGGAGGAGGCGCCAGGTACGCTATATTTGATGTGACAAGGTGAGAAAAGTTGGAGAAGAAGGGCTTCCAAATGGCAATACTCCCTCATGAGATCAGTGCCATTTTGGGTGGCAGATTTCGCGGAATTCAGTCAGAAGGGCGGGTCCCCTCATGGGGCCAGCACCATTTTGACACATAAAAAATCGATGGAGAGAAAAGGGTAAATGGGCACAGGAAGAGGTTAGGTTAGAACCCAGGATGGGGTTGTACGGGCCCATCCTGAAGAAGGGGACAGAGGAGGGCAGGAATGGACAGAAGCTGGATGGACACTCCTGTGCCTTTTGGCAGGTTCCACTCCTGGCCCCCTCCTGAAGGGACAAGGGGTCGGGGTACATTGGGGAAGGGATACAACAACTGGGGTTGTAACCGGGGTGTAGGACTACTAACAACTCCTGAACTTTCCCCTAGCCCCGCAGAGTGTTCATGAATTGAACGAAAAATAGGGTAAAACTTCCCACACTTTAAAAATCTCCTCTGATTGTAAGAGATACAATTCCTCCCACAATTTTTATCCTAAATAATAAGTGATAGAACAGAATCACTGTGTTGCATCATTAAAATGTTTGAATACCAACAACAATAAAAGCCCTTAAATTTGCCTTTAGAAAATTTAACATTCTTATCTATCATGGTCTTTTAACTTGGTAATAACTTCCTGCATAATGAGAGGGAGAACAATTGGAAACCCATCCACACCACTCTGCCCCTAAGATATTAAAAGGAAAAAAAGAAAAATTGACCTCCAACCAAACCAACACTCACCACATCAGTGGGTCAAAGGAAAAAATCTCCTAGAGGCTCCTGAGGAAGGAACCAGTCCTCTGCTTCCTCAGGAACTTACAGGAATGTTGGTCACCCCCTCCAAAAAGTCCACAGAAAATTGGAAATCTTCTTTGGGGATCAGGAGCACCGAATGGACCTTGAAAATCCCAGGGCCATGGCCTCTTGGAGAGGCTTTTCAGGGACACTGCAGAATGGGTCCAGGGTCGGAGCTCCAGATGGCTCCACTCTGTAAGGGTCCAGGGACAAAGACAGGGAGAGGTAGAGGTGCCAGGATTATATACTGGTACAAAAGGGCAGAGCCAACAGCAACAACCAATCACCTGAAAGTGTGAGTGGGAAAAGGATTACAGTGACCAAAAGGGAAACACAAGGGTAAACAGACAGGGGTACAGACCAACGAGGGTACAAAGAAACTGCTACAACCTTGACCATATATGGTTAACAGGCAGTTGAAGAACCAATGGGCCAACAGGGGGAGTGGCACTAGGGTTGACTGACCGCATGTCACATGTCACATGAGTCCATGGGAGAGGTTAAAATCTAGGGGACATTGTTCCAGGGCATAGCTTCAGGAAGTCACCTGGCAGGCCCAAAGGTCTCTGCAGGTGCAGTGGGTGCAGGCTCAGTCCCTTGGCTGGGCGCTCCATGCAGCCAGCACTGGTGTCCCCTTCCCACACAGCCCCGGAGCCAGGCTCTGGAGAGCAGCAAACTGGGCTGGGGCTCCATGGGCACCCGGCTCGGGGCCACAGGAGCCTGGAGCAGAGCCTGCGCGGCCCAGGGAAGGCAGCGGTGTGTGGGGCCCAGGCTGGCGGCCCTGGCTGCAGCACTGGGCAGGGGCGCAGCTGCCAGCCGCACTCACTGAGCAGCGTGGCCAGGGGGCTTCTCCAGCCTGAGGCTGGGGCTTTCAGGCCGTCCTTACCAGGGCCTCGCCGAACCTCCAGGTCTGATCCAGCTGCAGCATGTGTTGGAGATCCTTCCTGTGCAGGAATGTGGCTGAACAATGCAGCGTTTCCCGGGAGGCCTGGAGAGCAGCAGAGACCCGGAGATGGCACCACAGCCCAGGGCACAGGACCCGCACAGGTCCCTGTACCAAGGCCAGGAGGAGGCTGCAGCCCAAGAGACTCCAGAGCAGGAGGCAGGCTTCTGGTGGAAGGGCTGATGTCCCTGTCCTTGTCTTCAAGGGCTGCCAGAGAGGGTAACAGAGCCATGGTCAGATCCCAGATCTGCAGGGAAATGAGGACACCCCCTGTGCCAGGGCCACGCCAGCCAGCTTTGGCCATGGCCAGGAGGGAGCAGGGAGCAAGTGGATCAGCCTGAAGTTACCGGACACTGTTGCCCCACGTGGGCCTGAAATCTGTGCGTGTGCTCTGGCCTCACCAGGCAGGGCGGGGCAAGGTGGGSTGCAGAGGGGCTGGGTGGGACAGGGCATGGAGGGGAGCCCATGTGTGTGGCCTGGGAGGGGCTGGGCCAATGAGGATGGAGCCACGACGAGGGTGGAGGCTGGGCAGAGTTGGGCAGGGCAGAGGCGGAAGTGGTTTGGGTGGGGTGGGGTGTGGTCAGGGTGGGGCAGGCTGGGTGGGGCAAGGTTGTGGAGGGAAGCCAAGGCCCATGGCTCACCATGAACCTGAAGCTACCCATCACAGAGACACCTGTGGGCTTTCCACCAAGCAGGGTGTGGCACAGTTGTGCGCACGGCTTCTCGGCTCCTGTCCCCCTGCCAGCTGGAGAGAGCGCCAGGAAGTGCACTTGTGCCAGGCTCAGCCCCTTGGCGATGGCTCCATGTGGTCAGCACTGGCCTCCCTCCCTTCAACAGCCCTGCTAGGCAGCCAGCAGCTGCTGGCACCGGGCGCTCTGGAGGGGCAGCGGGCGCGCTGCCCGGGGAGCCGCGATGCCACCCTCCCCACCAGCCCAGCTGAGCACAGCTTCATTGGCAACCCAGCTCGGGGCGCAGGAGCCTGAGCAGAGCCCACAGTGAAAGGAGCTGATGAAGAGGTAATCTCAGGTACGCATGATTTAAAGTATTAATGCGTCAGCAATATTAAGCAGAAGCCTAAGAGCCAAGATTACTTTTGCCCATTATTATGATAAGAGAACAGAATGCACGAGCTAAGAATAAGAGAAGAGGAGAATGTGTTGAAACACTGACTAAACCACAGAAGGAACGATCTAGCACGATGCTTCAGAAAGAAAGCTGATAAGTGCAGGACTGAATAAGACTGTCGGACCTTCATATGGAAGATGACACCAGTGTAAGACTCGGAGCCTTCCTCAGTGGCACCACCAAGTAGTACACTGAACTTGCTGTCACGTATGCTAATGAATGAATGACTTCTGAGAAGTAATTTGTATAACCACTCCTAACCAAGGAACGTAATGAATATGCTTGAAATGGAGCCATATATTGTGCCTTGCAAGGTGCTGAGTGTGCTGTTAGGAGGAGTGTTGGAAATCCAGCCTTAGAGAATGGGGCCACTGAGAGCATTTAAAAAGATTTTATTCCATTACAGTCTCACAGAAGGGTGAGACATAAGAGTGGAAAAACGTAACACCATTCCATCAGAAGCCACCCTATTCCTGGTTACAATACCTTATAAATGTTTTTCTGCCACTAGCTTTGCCACACAGTGCTGCTAATACTTCTAACCCCAACCACCCTATTTTTACTCCAGTGGTCTTGCTGCAATGCATCTTTCACAGTTTCTAGTTCTCCAAAATATCAGATCTTTTTGCAAGCATCTTTTGGAACTTGTTTCTAGTTCAATCTCTCTCTCAACAGTGCCATCTCTATTCCATGGCCTTCCTAAGTCAGCACACATTATCTCAGAGTTTGCATACAGATGTACAAAGACCCTGTGAGCTTTCAGTCAGGTTTTGAGAATCCTTTACAAATCCATTTCTAGAGAAGCAATCCCCACGTAGCCAGTACAGAATAACGCAAATGCCCACCTCACTGAGTCAGTCTCTTGTGGTGCTCTCAGCTCAGTGTTGGAGCCAATCAGTTCTTTTCTCAAAATATTAAAACCAAGTAGTACTATGAATGAAAACACAGCATCTGGTTCTGGCAAAACAAAACACAATTGCTTTTCCTTCCTTCAACCTCTGTATTTCTGGACAAGTTTGTTTTCTTGATTGCTGGATTAGGTACCACACTTTTACATACACTGCAATGATGAAGACAAACCCAATCCCAGTTAGTGCCAGTATCACAACTGCAGGATGTAGTTTAGACTGGAAAAGCCTGTGGCAGTTGACATCTTTTTAGGTAAGGGTGAGGGGTAAAAAGGGTCTTAGTGGATACTGCATTCTGTTCCTCACGTCTAGACATCACTTTGAMCCGTCAATTTRGTGTTGGTTCATTGTTTTTAGGGGTTTTTTGCTAGGTTTGGTGCGGGGCTTCTCCCTTTGCATGCTGGCTCTGAGGTCAATTGTATGCCAACTCCGATGTCCCATCCTCTTCACTGTCCAGGTGAACAGGAAGCAGCAGGGTGACGCCCGGCAAAGGGGGACCCCCATGCACCAGTGCCTCGAGCAGCAGGCATGGGCACACTCACTCGCACTGGGGGCCAGCGGGCGAGCTGGCCAGRGGCTGCCCCTGCGGGACACGGCGACCCGGGCTGGTCCCTGCGGGGCTCTCCTAGCACGGCCGGGACCTGCGGCAAAGTGGCGGGGGCGCCGCTCCTGGGGCAGGCCTGCACTCTTGGGACACTACCGGGCCACCCCCGCCTGCAGCACGGGGCCAGGAAGGCAGCAGCGGGCTGGCTTGGGGCACTGTCGGAACTCAGCACATCCCTCCGGGTGTCCAGAGTTGCTGRGGCCCCTGCTGGGGGCCTRGGAGACCCTGGCATGCAGCCCAGAACACCTGGGGTTTGATTATGACCCGTGGAGCAAATTACCAGKTTTGTATGAMGACCTGAAAGTCACAGAAGTTTAAATAGTATAATAATAAAATTATCACAGGGTGAAAATGTAGATTTTAGGATTTTTGGAATGGGGGTTTTGGGGACAAGATGGAGGGACTTGGGCATGTCTAGCCTTCCTTCTTCTTCTTCTTGGTCTCCATCTTCTGCTCTGATGCTGGCACTTTGGGATTGGTTTAGAATAGAAGTGCACTGTCTAACATAGGTGATAGGTATTAGAAAGTAATTGTAAATATGTTATYCATAGTTTGTAGTATAAAAAGATAACACTGCCCTGAGGGCGGTCAGAGTGCCTCTGGCTGCCCTGCTGAGCTGATCTCGGCTGGGCAGAAAGAAAATTTTATAGACAAGAATTAATAAACTACTTCAAGACTGAAAACTGAAGAGCTCTGACTCGTTCTTTGGATGCGTGGGCCAAAACAGAGACCTTTCACARATCTCAGGGCTGCAATTAACAACTAAACTCTGAGAGGGCACTATTAAGAACAGGTAATTAAAAGGAAACTATTAACAACAGGAGATTACAACATGAAATTATTAACAATAAATATTTAGAACTCCAACTTGGCAACAATTGGTTTAARTTGTGAATTTTGCAACTTTTAAAAATATGGACAACTTTTTTACTCATAACAGTCCTCCCTCTTTTTCTTTGATCGGGCTTGAACTTAAGCTCACATCAACTTGCAATATCTGACTCATGAGCATAGAATTTCCTTAATTTTTTGTATTGATTATAAATTTCTTGAATTCTCTGGTAATCATGATTAACTTTGTTACCTTTCCTGGTTTCTTCAGGTTAAATTTTTTAGAGATCCTTAGGTTGGTCTGCGTGGCAGATGTTACCATTTTAATGAAGTAGGGAAGTAATCARAGTAAAAAGAGCAAAGCAGCAAGTGTACACACAGTGAAGAAAGTTACTTTTTTTCCACCAATCTCCTTTGAAAGTCCATAGGTTATCCCCCCAACTGGAATCAAGTGTAGGAGTCCATTCTTGGTTACTTACAATATGCCCGTAGTTTTTTAAATTTCGTTTGAGAAGTTTCTAATGGATTGCACTCTTCATCTCTTAAATACTAGCCTGAAGCCGATGATTCTGTTTAACATGGATATCAAGGTCCGAATAACACCAGGCACCCATCTTAGAGAAACCAGGTGGCGGGCCATAAGTCTTGCATAATATAATAGTCAAGATTAATAGATTTGGATTCTCCCGATTTCTATTGCCACTATGGAGCCTCCATTTACCCTTTGGTTACCTCCTAAATCAATGTATAAAATCTCTACTAAACTTGATCCAGAGTTCTTTGGGTAATAAGAAAGAAAGCTAGGTTTTATCATGTCCTAATGCGGTGCAACACGCCAGTCTAAAATCTGGGCCATTTAAGTATGAACTGTAAAGCTACTACCGATCCAACACAGGTGTTAGGGCCTCTTCAACATGTGTTACTTAGTTTCTGTTGGATCATTTCCCAATAATTAGCCCAATCAACATATAATATAAAAGGTGTATTTTATATCCACCCTTTTAGTACATACTATCACATAAAAGAAATCATATGAAAAATATAATTAGATACACTTGTTCGTTTCTTGTTCTTCAAAAACAGACACCAATCTTTTGGATCCTCTGGGATCACACCGGGTAGCAGAGTTCTTTTACGCTAAATACCCTTTTACAAACCATTCCTTTCTACTGGCATATCCCTGCACCATAGAGTTAATCACTGGTATCCAATCTAAGTATCTCCAAACTTTCCCATGGCAAATTTCGGTCATACTGGGATACCTCTAAAACTTGACATCAGTTTAAATTTAGTTTGTGGCTGACTCTTTCTACTGCAAGCTACATGAATAGATTCTTACTTTGGGGTATCTCTAAATGGTCTTGTTCTCTTATTGGTTTTACTGTCTCTTTCTCTTTGACCAGATCTACCATGACTTGCTTCAGTTGGATCACCGTTCAAAGCACAACCAGGCTTCTCCTACAGGGCACTCTCCCAGGAGTCCGCTGCCTAAAAAGTGGCAATATTCGGGCCTATCCCATACATTTTCTCAATCTCTTTGACAAAGGACAAATTGGGCGTAGGTTAACACAATTAAGGGTTAAAATTGGTTAGTGGAACTCCAACAGGAACTTCTTCTCTCATAGAAGGGTTGGTAGCACTCACTGCACAGCTCTCTGGCTCCCCAGAGCACCACCAGCATATGAAAAGCTATCATCTACTGCCCTTTCCAAGTAGTTGGCCCAATTGGCGTCACTTGCCACAGCGCTGCCCACCGTGGCCCTGCCTCTTGGGGACTTTACTGAAGAAGAAGCCTCCAAGCCTCTTTAGAGTCTCTTACTATCCACTTCTCTGGTTAAACCTCTCTTGGTCTGTCTTTCTTAATTTAGTTTCTCCTAGAGGAGTACTCTGTGGAAGATTAACGTGGAGTCCTTGGTACTAAATTGGGGGAACTTATCTAGAATTACTTATTAACAGTCTTTAACCTTTTTACAAACCTCTTTTAAACACAGAACTGTCTTAAAACAGTTTYAGATATGGTATGGTTCTGATACCAAACTCTTTTCTTATTCAGTTCATCAGTCTTTTTGGCTCTTCCTTTTAAGAGTCAACTTTAGGTCTTTTGGTCCTTTTATAATGGTATATTCAGGTGAATTAATTTGTGATGTGGTTGAATCCTGTCCTGACTTAGGGGGTGWGAATGGTGTGGACTCTGGTCCAATGCCAGAGGGAGAAAATGATGTTGAGTCCTGTCCAGTGCCTGGAGGTGAGACTGGTCCTTTTATTCTTGTGATGTGGGTCCAACCCTTTTCTCTGGTCTGCACGCCAAATTAGCGATGAGGAGTACCTGAAAGGGGCCTTCAAATTTAGGCATTAATGGTCCACTACTCCAGGATTTTATCAAAATCCAATCTCCTGGGTTAATGTTATGTACTTTCGTGTCCAGGGGAAGTGTGGGGGAGGTATCCTCTTTTTCTAAGTCCTTCCAGGGTTCTTCCCACGACTTCTAAATATTTTCTGGTAGCTTCTTCTCCTTCCAAATAGTCTCCTGTGCTATAGGGTGTTAACAAGAATGGCAATCCAAACATCATTTCATAGGGTGAAATCTCTATATCAGATCGGGGTCTTGTTCTGATGTGCAAAAGTGCTAGGGGCAAACACTTTAGCCAATTTATTTTTGTTTCTTRGATCAATTTAGTCAATACATTTTTGAGAGTTRTGTTCATCTGCTCCACCCTCCCAGAACTCTGGGGGTACCACAGAGTATGTAATCTCCATTTCAGTCCTAAAGCTTAGATTATATTTTGCAATGTTCGGGCCACAAAATGTGGACCTCGGTCTGAGTCTATGGTGTTCACCATTCCATATCTGGGGATAAGTAAATTTCTCCAGGATTACTGCCCTTTTTTTTATTTTTTATATATCCACGGTACCTGGGCTGTTCCCTATTGATGCAGAAGGCTTCCACCCTATATGGTGATATGATACTACAAATACACGTAACGTTAGTATTCCCTTGCAACGTGGGCATCTTAGTTGAAATGCTATCTTATGCCCTGAAAGGTCTTACAAGCTTAATTCCCTCCGCTCAGGTGATCTTCGCTTTCTCATCCTTCTGTTTAACTTTTGAACGCACAAATTAAACACCCTTTTGTAATTTGCTCTTTTGCCAGGCGCCCATATACGCTATGCACAGCGTTATTTCTTAATGGAACATGATCAACATAGATTTGATCCCCAGTGGGTCAAAATTTTAAATAATATTCTTGGTCAGCACTGTCCGAGAGTGCTTTGTTTAAAAACAACCTATCATCTGAGGTTAACACTCCCTTGTGCCCTTGCGTGTAACTTTAAATCTTTTATATCTCCAATTCTTTTCACTGAATATGGGTTCCTTCTTTCTTTCTCCCCCCTAAGTGTAGTTTCTGCTTTAAAAACTTTCACTGGACCCCTGGTTCTAAAGGCTTCTTTCCTTTGCTATCTGACAGCAGTCGGTTTCCTCTAACTTTCAAGGTTGCCTCCCTTTTATGCCCTGTTACATGGATCCCCGCTATTTCTGTTGTTTCTGTAGAGATTCTAAGATGGACCTGACCAGGCTTCTCATTGGCTAAGTCTTTTTCCTTTTAGCTAGATATCCATGTCCTCCCAATTTTCCCAAATGTTGAACTAGTCCCAAAATGCATATTGAATCTGCATAAATAAGTTCCCAGGTCTCCCTCCAGTAAGTCTAATCCTCTTTTCAGGGCATATATTCACAACCAGTTTGGGAATAGATTTCCTTTTTCTTAATTTGTTAACTTTCTCCATCTATGATGGCATAACCTGAAGCTCTTTTTCCATCTACTACCCTCAAGAGCCATCTGATTAACAAGATTCTTTTCCAGTTGCTAGAGGCTGATCTTCTAAATCCTCTCTTACTTTTGTTTTTGAAGGTTAATACAATCAAGACATCTATCTAAAATGTCTATAGCTCTGCCCATTAGGAATGTGCTGGACTTGAGGGCATTTATGTGATTGATTCTAAACCCATCTGGTTCATTATTATTATTTCATTATTTAATATTCTTGCATCGGTTAGCCAGTTGTTGCGCTCTCTGGTTCAGCACTGTTTTAAGGATTGTGAGGAGCAGACTTTAATTTTTCCTTGTCAAGGTCATTTTTGGGTCTCTTCTATCAGGATAGCAGTAGCTCTATCTACTTGTATTTACAAACTAGGCCAGCCTCTAGCCACTGATCTAACAATTTGGAGATGTGATGCTGTGGTTTCCTGGCAGCCTCCCCACTCCTGAGTTAGTACACTGTAGCTGTTACCCCCTTCAGCCTTACAAAAAGATTAAAGCCCTTCCTGAGTCTGGTAACTAGGATCAGGGCAAAGACAACTTGTCTTTATCTTCTCCAGTTGTGATTCTTTTCTTGCTGCCAAAATTATGCGATCGGAGCTACTGAACTTATGTTATAAAAAATTTTACACTTTGCGTGTATTATCCAACCATAACTTCAATATCTGAACAGGCCCAGGAGTCTTTCTCACATCCCTTTTTGTTTTTGGAACTTGGAGAGATAAATAGCTGAAATTCTGTCAGGGCTTAACTTCTTATATCCCTCACCCTGTTATTGTGCCCAAGTATGTTACTACTGCATTGGTAAAAACTGTAGCTTCTCTTGGAAACCTTAGTCCTTTTTTTCCCCAGAAATTCAAAAGTAATACAAGTTGTTCTGACTGATCTTTTCCTTCCCTACACCATCAGGTTTATCAACTACTGCAGGATCTCTTACTTCCTCCTTTCAGGAACAAACTGTTCTAACAACCCTCCAGGCTTGTCAAAGAGATTGCGGAAATTGGTGAACCCTTGTGGCATTGGGTTCCATCTAGCTGTTGTCTCCTTTTTGTACTTGGTCCTCCATTCAAAGGCAAGCCAATGTCTTACATCTGTTGCAAGGACACGCACAAGAAAGCTGCTTCAAATTCGTATAAACCAGTGAACCAAAACATGTTCTCTTGGAATTCGGCTTAGAAGACTAACAGGTTGGACAACTGGATGTCTAGCAATTCCTTTGTTGACCTCCCTCAGATCTTGTACCAGGCCCTATATTTCCCTTCTGCTTTCTTGACTGCCAGTATAGGGTATTAGCGTGACACATACCCAGGTTCTAAAATTCTTCTCTGCAACAGTTGTTCAATAACTGTAATGGCAAGCCTTTTCTTGTCCTTCGTAGGGAAATTGGATACTGTTAACCCGTATGGTGTATGTACCTATTGCACTTTATTGTTATTGGCGGAATGTCAATAGGCCCCGCTTATCCTCCTTCAGGCCCATACTCGGTTATCTCTGTGACATCTCCTGGGATAACTTCATTATTTGTACACCATCCTCCCTTCTTCTTGCGACAATCCCACCCAAATGAACTTGTAGATCTTTCCTAACAAACTTTTCTAGTTTAGTAGGTAACTAAATAATTAATCTCTCTCTTG
>NDFG01000854.1:0-11024 GCA_002167245.1 Sporophila hypoxantha | reverse complement strand
AGTTTGTCCACGGACTTTAAGTGGATGACTACTTTAGTCTCTAAATGAGTGAATATACACAGGCGATGCATGATGACTTGGTCTCTGTTACTCTCGTGTGCGATGATGAAATATCTATTTGGTGATATTAGAGTGAACAGTTAGATGTTCTCATTCTGCTACAGTTTTAACTCGTGCCTCATGGCACCTGGAAATTGGCAAAAGTCTGGTAACCGGTAGTGCGTGCCGAAGAGTCTCGTCTTTAATGTGTTTTTCGTTGTAGTATATTTTGGCACCCGGGTCCTTATATTTAAGATTTTGGCTGAGGGTTGTGTTGGTTGTAGCGATTGGTAGAAGTTCGTCATCGGCAAGTGAATTGAAGAAATGGAATCCTCCCATGCTGCTTTGGACTCGTGCAAGGGCCCTCAGAAGTCCGCCTTCAGGCAGTTGTGTTGCGGTGGGTCCTTACATACAAAAGGGGAATTTGTGGCCGAAAAAGACATTGGTGGTGTGCTGTCTGTGAGCCAGCAACGGACCGGTGCCTGAGAGAGAGAGGTTATAGTTTGCGCGGTTGCGTGGTATCTCTCCTGAAGGAAACGCCCAAGGTTCGTTAACCGGGATGTTGGGGGCGTTTCGCAGAACAGACCGGCCCACCGCCAGAGCCAATAGGAAAGGAGAATAACGGCTTGGAAAGCATTCGCGGGACGTTTGGTTGTTCATGCCTCTTGGCCGGTCGGGAGTGGACGTTGGCTCTTTCTGTTGTGTTGTCTTTGCTTGGATATTGGAACTTTTGTCTTGTTCTCGGGTCTTGAATTTTGGCCCTCGGTTGGGTGGGCGTATTGCTGACATGGTTCAGGCACTTTGGCTTTGCGTTTGGCTGCGTGGGGTTCAGATGGGTGTTACATATTTGAAGACTTATAAAAAAGCTATGGTCTGGTTTCAGTTTCCATAAACTGGGCCGGCCCACCCGCTTACGCTGGGGATCCCACTCTCGTCACCCTATATTCGTGTTTCACCCTCCACCTTTTGGCTGTGGCGGGTTTTGTCTGTAGCATGGCGTTATTGTTTCTCGAAAAGCGCAAGTACGTGCTCATGAGTTATGTGTATGACCCCTTGCTGGTGGAAGGTCGAGCAAGTGGTGACACAGTCCTCAACGTCAGACTTGTATTGAGTTTTGCATTTTCTGGGGAGGAACCAGGGACCTCCACAGGTTCCAGAAGAAAGCTACCACGTTTTTAACCCTCAGTGCTCATAACTTGGGAATAACACGGGTGCAGGCGATAAAGCGGAAAGTTAAGTCTACGTAAAGATATCCGCTTCATTTCTCTTTCGTTCCAGACCAAGACAAGGGACTATGAGCAATCTGGGATGTTAGCAACTATTGCGTTTGGTTGGATAAAATAACGAGTGGGTAAAAATTTTAATAGCATAAGGATTAGTATCTCCAAAAGTAGGCATAATTTAGACAGCCCAGTAGTACAAATACGTAAAAATGGAAATGGAGTAGATTCAAAAAGAACAAGTTGTTTTGTGAATGGCCCTTACATCGCGAACGCGACTCAGGAGGGCTTTTACTACTTAATGTGGACAAGTAGGGGAAGGGGGTAGCGTCCCAGGTGTGGAACAGGGAGTGAGGGCTGCAGGAAAAAGCGGAAGCGTCGATCTAATTGTTTAGTGCGTGGGCTAGGAGGGCTTGGCCGTCGTGTTTGGGTCAGAGGCCAGGAGTCAGAACCTATGCTCAGAGTCCGCACAGGTGATAGAAGAGACAAAAAATTGAACTTGAAAGGAAAAATTAAAGTACATGTCTATAATCTTAAGAAGACGTGCTGAAAGGTCATCCACTGTAAGATGAAGAATATTATAATATGAAATAATAATAATGAGGGCCAGGATGCGTTTAGAACTTCATCGCCATCACATCAATGCTATCAGCAAATTCCTAAGTGGGCGGTGCAGAGACCAGCTCTTAGAAGATTTAGAAATCACCTGATTGTCGTCTGATTGAGCATGTCACTTTCAAACGACAAAGAGTACTGCAGAGGATTTAGAGATAGCCTTTAGGGATCCGCACGGAATGCTGTGGTATATGATTGCTTTTCGGAGGTCGTCGTCGGCAAAAGCTTTCTAAATAGGTTGCATCATGATTGGAAGACGTTAACCGTTTAACAGAAAAGGCAATTATCAACAGGTTATGGAATATATGACGGTGGACAAGAGATTAGCTTACTGAGGGAGAACTGGGATATTTATGTCAGATTGGATATGTTTGGATAGCTTCTCGACATTCTGGGAAAATTGGGGAGAGCAGTGGATATTAGTACGCGAAAAAGGAGATGCGACTGGTAAGGTCGATCGTTATGAGATTCCTTACCAGAAAAACCAGAAATAGGCTGGGGGTCATTAAAGGATAAGAAGGGCGTGTGAGGCTGTAAGGAGGGGAAGATGGTGTAATAGAAGGAGAGCTTTAGACAGGGGATCCCAGTGAAATTTTTTAGAAAGCGACTCACACTTTAGAGGGGGAAGAAAAGAGGAACGATATTTAGTGAAAATCTGGAGTGCTAAATTTAAGTTACAAGGGAAAGGGGAGTGGTTAACCTCAGATAGGTAGGTGTTTTTTAACAAGCATTGCTCGGAACAGTGCTGAAGAATATATAAGAAGCAATTGAGAGGGCAAGCTGGAGAGCGATCCGGGCTTACTGTGTTGGTTTCTACAAGCATGGCAAATAAGTTGTGAATAGGCGTAATATGGTGGGAAGCAATTCCCATAAAAGGGGTTTTTCTACTAGGTTGGCAAAAGTAAACAGAAGGTTCTTTATGAAGAAGGTGATGGGAGGGAAGGGTTGCTGTAGAGACAATTTCAGGGATACCAGAATGAGGATTCTAAGTCAGGATGCCGCTGCACAACAAAAGTCGGGCAGCTGGTAGTGTTTTATGTCTATAGTAGATATCTAATGCCCATGGGGTGGCCAAGCCTTCGAAAGAAGGGAGCGGTCGTGAGAGGAAGGAGTAACTCTGGAACTTTAATTGAGTTAGTACACTGTAGGCTGTACCCCCTTCAGCACTTACAAAAAGATTAAAGCCCTTCCTGAGGTCTGGTAAGCTTAGGATCAGGGCAGAAGACAACTTGTCTTTTAATCTCTCCAGTTGTTGATCGTTTTCTGCTGCCCAAATTATGCGATCTGGAGCTACTAACTTATTGTATAAAAATTTTACACTTTGCGTGTATTGATCCAACCATAACTTGCAATATCTGAACAGGCCCAGGAGTTTTCTCACATCCCTTTTTGTTTTTGGAACTGGGAGAGATAAAATAGCTGAAATTCTGTCAGGGCTTAACTTCTTATATCCCTCCCCTGTTATGTGCCCAAGGTATGTTACTKCTGATTGTAAAAACTGTAGCTTCTCTTGGGAAACCTTTAGTCCTTTTTTCCCCAGAAAATTCAAAAGCTTAATACAAGTTGTTCTGACTTGATCTTTTCCCTTCCCTGACACCATCAGGTTATCAACATACTGCAGGATCTGTACTTCCTCTTCAGGAACAAACTGTTCTAACAAACCCTCCAGGGCTTGTCCAAAGAGATTGGGGGATTTGGTGAACCCTTGTGGCAATTGGGTCCATCTTAGCTGTTGTCTCCTTTTTGTACTTGGGTCCTCCCATTCAAAGGCAAGCCAATGTCTACATTCTGTTGCCAGAGGACACYCACAGAAAGCGTGCTTCAAATCTATAACAGTGAACAAAACATGTTCTCTTGGAATTCGGCTTAGAAGACTATACAGGTTGGGCACAACTGGATGTCTYGCAATGGTCCTTTTGTTGACCTCCCTCAGATCTTGTACCAGCCTATATTTCCCTTCWGCTTTCTTSACTGCCAGTATAGGGGTATTGTGTGGTGACATACAGGGTTCTAAAATTCCTTCTTGCAACAGTTGTTCAATAACTGTGGCAAGCCTTTTCTTTCCTTCTAGGGAAATTGGATACTGTTTAACCCGTATGGGTGATGTACTATTGCACTTTTATTGTTATTGGCGGAATGTCCAATAGGCCCCGCTTTCCTCCTTCAGCCCATACCTCGGGGTTTATCTCTGTGACATCTCCTTGGGATAACTTKATTATTTGTACCACCATCCTCCCTTCTCTTGGGACAATCCCAACCCCCAAATGAACCTGTAGATCTCTTCCTAACAAACTTTTTTCTAGTTTAGGTAGG
Source organism: Sporophila hypoxantha (assembly GCA_002167245.1). Lineage (NCBI taxonomy): Eukaryota > Metazoa > Chordata > Aves > Passeriformes > Thraupidae > Sporophila > Sporophila hypoxantha. The sequence continues at coordinate 6,837 of NDFG01000854.1, read as the reverse complement.
TAAATAAAATTAGCTTCACACTGTCTTGAGTTTCGGATTATTTTTACATCTTCAATCACTGAGGCTCTAAATGGTTTCCCTTCAGCCCCTAATACCTCACAAAATTTTCTACCAATTACCATGCCTTCTGGTACTTTGTTGAGAAAGGACTTATCTGCTCCTGTATGAACCAAAAATTCAAATTCTTCATTTAGAGGTCCCACCTCAAAGTTTACCAAGGGCTCCTCTAGATGTTGCATCGGGTCCCCTATAGTATATAGCCCTTGACACCCCTAATCGTCACCTCTAAGAACCCTTTCTAAAATTATCTATTTCCCGTGGCATTGCCTCAATGGACGAGCTTCTACAAAAACTTCTGATGTGTCCTGCCTCTCCACAATAATAGCAAGCCTTTCACTCATAGGGACCTGAGGTTCTTCCATTCCCCTCGTACCTGACAGTACTGGCCTATCTTGCCTCCTCCTGCGTGGTGATTTACACCATTTCTTTTGTTACCTTGGATTGGGTGTATAGAATTGCCTGTCCCCTGAGCATCTTCCCTAGCCACGCAACCAAGATCTAGCTTTGGCCTTTGCTTTTTCTTCCTCCATCCTCAATACACCTTCAATGCCTCTCTTAATTAACTCATTATGTCCTTTTCTTGCAATCTTCAATCTTTCCAGTTTTGCTCGTATATCTGGCCAAGATTTGGTAACAATTGGACTTTTAGTAGCACTTGACATTCTGTGGTGTCTGGGTCTATTCTAGAGTACAATCTGGAAGTTCCGCTTAGGCGATATAGCAAGCAGCAGGCAGGAGGTTCATTCCTTCTCTTGCGTACGTTTCAAATGCAATTTGGTATTAGTTCCTTTGGGAACTGACTCTTTGATCCCCGAATCATCAAAGAATCTATATTCCATCATGGCTCCTTCCTCCCTTCTCCTGATTAGGGTTCCAGCCTGGATCCGTCTAGTGGCAATTTTTTTTCACCGGATGGCACCTGGGGTCCCGGACGGTTATCTCTCCCAAATTCTATACCAGCCGCCTACTCATCATGACGCTTTCTGGGGAAAATAATAGTATTTAAGAATGGAAATCCATTCCCCCCAAGTGTAGATATTTGACCCTAAGAATTGATCCACTTGGTTGGCTATGCCCAAGGACTGGTCTTCTACTAAATGCCCCCAACTTCTTTTTCTTAAGAATCCTCTCACCTCGAGAGCTGTGTAGAGGGAGCATTCCAACAAGCCAACACCTTCCCAACTCACTCCTCCACTAGAACTTCTCTGAGGGGAAAAGTCTCTCTGCCTTGGGGTCTTGGATCTGTGTACCACAGTTAGGGCCCATCTTCAGATGCGATCAAACTACTTAGTTTGAGGGATATCCGGTTACCTCCTTTCTGCAGATCAGGCAGGTGTGTTGGTGTTAAGAGTTTACCAGATAAGGAGGRATTTGTGTCCCAGCTAGGAGGAGGTATAGGAGACAGCAACAGGAGGGCGAGAGGAGCCTGAGTGCATATTAAGTGGAGCTGGAGAAGGGGTAGAGAGTGCAACAAGTGGAGTAGGCACTCYTGGTGGTGCAGAAGCAACTGGAGGAGCCAAAGGGGGTGATGAGGGAGTGGGCACCAGGGGAGATACTGGGTCTACCATAGAGGAAGCCAAAGAGGTAGAAGAAGGAATTAGAGGAGGCAGTAATGGGATGGCAGCTGGGTAAAAAGCTGGATCGGCCATTTGAGGTGCCTGAGGAAAAGGATTATAAGGTGGAGGGGCATCAGGAGGCAAATAGTCCAGGGGGTCCCACCTTTTACTACTCTCTCTAACTCTAGCATCCCCTTTTTAATTACCCTCTTTCTTCCTCTGCACCTTACAAAGTTGCACACCTTCATCCCCAGTAGCACTATTTAACCACAAGCTGCATATAATAGTTGCTTGGGATCAGTATCTCCTRGAGCTGTCAGATAGTGACTCAGTTGTTGACACATCCACTTGTCTTTTGTCCCACACCACAGTCATCCTCCTTGCACATCTAACTCTAGCCAGGTTTCTACACAGTAGTGAATCATCTTATCTAATCCCTCCATAGCCTCTATAGAACCCCATCTCTCTAGCAGTTCACTTAAGGGACTAGAAGGGGGTATATTCGTCAATCTCTGGCCTCTCTTCTTACTATTACATCCTCCCATTTTTCAGGTCTCAACAGAAAAAAATCAAAAAGGTGCCTCTACTCAAAAAGCATGTACTATAAGGTGACTCGAAAAATCTTATTTGAGGAGTCTCTGCTTCCTCCACTGAACCTCAGATTTGCCTGACCCCTTTTTTCAGGACTTTACAAGAAAAGAACTGCCTGATATCTAGTTTGCCTAACTCCCCCAATGCTAGGACTTATGTATCAGGACTTAAAAACACGAGACCCGGCTCTTCCACCAGGATTCATGCCTGACTCCCTTTGTCAGAAAAAAGAACTGCCTGACCTCTAATTTGCCTAACTTCCCCAAAGCTAGGACTTACGTATCAGGACTTAAAAAAAAACCCCGGCTTCCTCCACCAGGATTCGTTCCTGACTCCTTTGTCAGGACGTAATTTGCCTGCAGAACTTGTGGGCTTGCCCGAATCCTTCTCGGGACTTGCAATCTGCCTGACTTCCCCCTGTCAGGACTTTTGGGGTGCGTGCCACTCACACACTTTTTCCTCCACACGGCCAGAGGGGGGCCCTCATTACCCCTTAGGAGGCGCCTCACTCACACTGATTGCACTCGCTTCCCCCCATTCCTGGCCGGCCCCCTCGCGGGGGTCTGGAACCATGGTACTAAGGGGTCTGCACTCACACCGAGGGTCTGAGCTGCTGGCCCTTGTCTCACTCACACACACTCTCTTGCCCCCTACTCCCGCCACCGGATACTTCTCACCAGTCCGGCGCTCCTCCGCGTCACTGTTCCCAAGCCGATCTTCTCTGGTCCTGATAACCAGCTGTCCTGGAGGTCCAAAATGGCCAGTCTTGGTGTCCTCTTCTGGCATGGCAATCCTGAATGAGTCCCCAGCTAAAATAAACAGGGCAGGAGATTTTTCTCCTTTTTAATGCCTTTATTAAAAGTGATCAGCTCGGGTGGGGAGAACCGATGGTTCTGTGCTCATGCCCGRCACTGCTCTCGTGAGGACGGAAGCCCCAGCTCTGCCTGCAGACCAGCAGACAAAGCTGCACTTTTCCTTCTCCTCCYTGCCACTCCTGGGAGCAGCAGCGCCATGAGCACAGACCTGTCAGTTCTCCCCACTCGAGCTGATCAATTTTAATAAAGGCATTAAAAAGGAGAAAGATCTCCTGCCCTGTTTTATTATAAATGGACAAGGTCAGGTCATCAGTGCAAATTGTGGGTGAGCTTGCAACTGCATGGGCCTGATGGAACTACCAGCTTCATGGAACAATCATTTTAGTGGAAACCAAGAGCAGTGAGTTCCTTGTAGCAAGCAAGTTCAGGAATGTATGAGACCAATCGTCCATGCCTGATACACACTGATGTCTCTGTTGTGTTGAGTTTCAAAAGATGACAGGAAAATTCATGAGAGAAGATGAGAAAGGAAGATGAGCAGGATAGTTCCCTATGTGGAACCGTGCAAACCTTGGAAACAATGTTCGCTTTGAAAATTAAATAAGTTTATTAACCTGACAAATACAACAAATGATTACATGAAGGATAACAATTTGCAGTGCTGGGAACTGCCCTCGTGCATACGCATGTGCGGTATCTTCAAATTGGATGGTCGTCTTTTATACCCTGGGGGTCTGAATCAGCCAGCCCTGCGCCCTCCCGCATTGGTTCTGTCTAGTTCAGCTTCTCTTTTGCCTTTATCGGTGAGATCTGCTTTCTTGTAACTGTGTGGAGATAGTGTTGCCTATAGCCCACCCCCTAGCACGCAAGGTTTTCAGTTCCAACCGCCATGCATAGCGAGGCACACGTGCAGCCTTCTTTGTACCTGTCCTAGACAACCCTGCCTGTCTGATGGTAACAATACAGGGAGGGAAAGGGAACTATGGAGAGAAGAGAGGACATCTAAACTACAATAACATAACTATACATCATTAAAGTTTTTCTTAATATTCACACAATAGTTATCCCTGAATTGCCAGAGCCAATCATCTCATWATCCATCAATAATAAAACCAGAGGCCCCACTGGCAGAGCCAAACATCCCCCAGCTAGGGAGAGGGAGTACACCCCARGAGTTGACCTGTGGTTCTTCCTYTATGAACATGGGGAAGACATGAGAGGGTAGAATGGAAAACCCATGTCTGTCCTAGCAYCATGGGTATGCAAGCTAAAGGAGGAAACTACTAACAGAGGGATTTTCACCCAAATGAATGCAGCCCCAGCTTCCTGTCACCGAGCTGCCAGGTATAACAGAAAGGAGGATGATATGTCAGATCCCCTTGAAGGAACATCCAGAATATATCCCCAGGGAGGGAACYGTAGRCAGGACTAGAGAGGCCCTGTCTCTAGCCAGGTAGAGGCCAGGGAAAATTGTGTCTTTTGGGTTGTYTGGATCCCTGGCACAACAGAGCCATAGAAATACGAGGCTTTTGTTGACATTAGTGCACAGTGTACTCCAATTTCATCAGGACATGTGGGGGCAGAACCCATTTCTATGCTGGGGTGATTGGGGGATCGGCAGAGTTGAACCCTGCTGGAAAGCTGAGGTGAGATAGACTGGGAAGAGTGGAAGACACATCTATGTGGACTGAACCAGAGGCCCCGTGTATTCCTGGCAGAAGATTCTCTGCAGTGGTTATTTCAAAGATGCATAAAAGGACTCTGCTGGGCTTTGGAAAACAGCTGCTGTTTGGAAGCTCTGTAGCAGAGGCATTAGGCAAATGAAAGTTCTGCTTGGGCTGTACAAAAATACTTGCTGCTGTTGGACTCTTGAATGGTAGCAGAGCACGAGTAACCAGTTGCACCTCATAGGTGCATTGCCGCAATATAGACACAAATTGAGTATGCCATGATCCGAACATCCACAAATGACCGACGCCACTGGGAGAGCCAAGGTAAGATGGTCATCGAAGGCCCACTCACCTTCAAACTGCCCCATTTGCTGTTACATAAGTTGATGGATAGAATGGAGATGGATGTGTGTGATATTGTGCCTATGCATAGAATGACTCCGCCATCTGAGCACTTTGTGCTAACTAGGATAGAAGAACTGGAGCTCCAGTAGCAGCAATGACATGTGGTTGAGCGTGGCGAGGGGTAGCGGGGAAGGGTTATGCCAGGACTGACAAATTGCAATTGCATGTGTAAATTCGCTTCATCGTAGCAGGAGCTGCAAATGCAGGCCTAGTTGCCTTCTCCTGGAGGGGCATGCAGTACACCTGGAACTCAACTGCCCCAGGGGTGGAAACAAGCCACATCTGCCATGCGACTGATCAGGCTGCATCGTGGAAAAGGGTGAGCTCCAAGAACATCTCAGTGCATCGGTGACTATCAATTATGGTAACTTAAGAGAAAATGGAAGTTATTGAAGAAAGGAGAGAAAATTCATCACGATTCTGCTGGAAGGCTATGGCTTCTCACATCAATAAAGACAAGTCAAGAGACTGTCAAGCGGCTTCCAGTTCCTAGGAGTAAAGTGCAGGACAGACTAATGCAGATACCCCTGAGGTAATCAACAACAACAGCAATGTCTCTACTGACCAACAAAAGAAACACAAGCGTTCCTAGCCCCTTAGGTTTTTGGAGAATGCATGTTCCAATGCAGCAGATGTGAGCCTCTCTAATACTCGGAACCGCAAGAAGAACATTTCACCGGGCCCTGAACAGCACAAAACTGTTTGCCACAGATCAAGCAGGAGATCACTTTTGTAGTAGTCCTTGGTACCAGTTCAGGATGGGACGCAAGAGGTAAGAATTGCTCTACTTGCAGCGGAATCATGGTTTCTGGAGCCTTCTGGCACAAGTGACCTGGGGAGCTCGGGGTCGACCTCTTGGATTCTGGAGCTGAGTTACAAGGGTCTGAAAGCCAACTACATCCACAGAGAAGGAGATCCTGGCAGCCTCTGAAGGAGTTCAAGCTGCCCAGAGGTGCCTGACATAGAGGTACAAGTTCTCCCAGCACCTGACTGCCAGTGCTGGAGGTGTGAAGGTTTAAAAGGAAATGTTCCGCTCAGCCACCATGGCCGATGCACATGGAGCAAATGGATTGCCCTCATGCACAACAGCTCACCTAGTATTGACAACACAAATTGCTCTGGGATCTTGAGATAATTATGGCATTGGCCTGAAGGTGACAACTTTGATCTACGGAAAAAGAGGAGGCCAGGAACAGGTGTTCCTGTGCTGAAGGAAGCCTCCACGCTGAAGCCAACTGCACAAGCAAGAAACACACTGCGCTCTTTTCACTGAACAGTTTCTTTTCCATTGTAGGGACGAACCTGAAAGTGCAAAGCAGCTGATGGAGCGCCCACGGACTAGGTTGGCAGAAGCACTGAGGAGAGGTGGATCGAGCCAATTGCTGAACTCAAAGCCTGTCTAGTTGGCCCTGAAACTTGTGAGGGAGCAGAAAGAGGCCAGAACTCTTCTCTTTGCACTGACTCCATGGACTGCCAGACAATGCTCTGTGGAGGCCTTTTCCTGGCTGAAAGGTGGAAAAAGGCCAATTGGCAGCATAAGGGGAAAGCAATCTGGGCCTGCAGACAATGGCAAGACATTGCCACTGCGGTAGAGAAGCTACCTGTGAAAGTCTGTCATGTGGGTGGCCCATGTGCCAAAGAGTTGAGTGCTAATGAGGAGCACTGAAAGAATGAAGAGGTGATCAGGGCTGGCAAAAAATCGAGGTGTTACAGATAGGTTTGATTGGCAGCACAAGGGAC